>JARBEQ010314698.1:0-27496 GCA_030265355.1 Tritonia tetraquetra
ATTGGAACAGGTTGATAGCTATAAATACCTAGGAGTAATGATCAAATCAAATGGTAGTCTGAAAGAAGAAATAAATCTGAAAATTAGCAAAGCAACAAAGGTGTATAGCCAACTTGGAAATTCTTTTACCTGTAAGAAAGAGCTAACAACCAAGACAAAAATGTCAATTTTTAACTCAATTTATTGCCCAACTTTGATAAATGGAAGTGAATCATGGACACTAGACAGTAGGGATAAAAGCAAACTACAGGCAACAGAAATGAAATTCCTGCGAAGATCAATAGGTAAAACAAAGAGATAAAATTAGAAATACTAGGATTAGGGAAGAAGTAAAAACTGAAAGTCTGGAAATGAAAATAATAGATGAAAATCAATTAAGATGTTTTGGACACATAAACAGAATGAAAGATAGCGGAATTCCTAAACAAATACTAGAATGTAAAAAAACTACCCAGAGGCAGTCCAAAGAAAATGTGTCGGGATGCAGTCTCAGAAATAATAAAAAAGAGATGAAGAGGAAAAGAGGATGTCACAGAATAGGGTTCAATGCTTAAGTTTGTGTATCATGCATAAACCTTACACTGAAAGGTACTTAAGGCTAATGATAAAGGAAGAAAGACAAGAGAAATAAGGAGTGTTTGCATTTGGTCTTAAAAACCAACTAGATTGAAACAATAGGAATTTATTGACAGTCAAATCTGACGAGAATTGCAATTGACCATACTGCGGTAACTAAGGTGTTTTCTATTATATGATTATTATTGTGCTGATGATGATTATTATTATTACTGCTACGACTTTTTAATATGATTTTCAGCTTGGGTATATCTTGAATGTTTTATAAATAACTTAACAATGTGGTTATCCTAATTTTGTTATGGGACTATGTACAAATACCACCACCTTTAGCTGCTATTGTAGAGCCCCCATTTTTCTGCTTTGTGTGATCAATTTAATTTTTAAAAAATTTATCTCCAATTGTAAAGAATGTAATTATGCGATCCAAGATGTATATAGAGCTCAATTTCAATAAACTGGTGATAATGTTGATTTCATATTATAAATATTGTTACAAGTCTTACAATAACCATGAAAATAACTAATACCCAGATGGGTCTCAAATCTCTCTATCAAGATAATACGCTTGTTACGGAAATTGAGCTGTCAGCACTTTCTCAGAGTTGAAAATACACCAGATCTGATTATCTGGGTCTGGTATCGATATCTTGTATAAAGATTTTAAAACAAAATAGAACCTATGGAGCAAGAGAGGAAACAAAAACATGTTTGTCCTTAAAAAAAAACAAAAAACCAGAACATAGCTTGAGAACTGATTAAAAACAGCAAACCCTTACTTAAAAACAGCAATATAACTATACTGCAGCATAATAAAGATACAAGTTCTTAATATTGCTAATTGAATTTTGCCTTTTTGCTAATAAAAGTTGTTTTGTTGAATACTCTTCTTTTGTTTGTTTGTTGTTTTTTTTTTGTGAAAGGTCATTTCAGCGCCCACTACACAGCTGTTTCCTGAACAAGCGAGAGTCAGATGTCCAGTCGTATGATTAAAAATCAATTCAATACCTTTGTACAAAACTTTTTTTAATGTATATTATACATTGTTTTCATGTCGAGATGAGGAGATGATCGTGTGTCTAGGGTGCTTGTGACCTTATTGTGGTGAGGGTTAGTGGTTAGATAGTGTTTCGAGGTCGTGACAGGAGGATGTATGCACCTAAAGTAGCCATCCCCAGCTAAAAATGTATTATTACAATTTTAGATTTTATTTAAAAAGTTTGCTTGTATTAAAAAGGAAATAATTTTTCTGGGATCGACCAGCTCAAAGAGAATCCTTCTAATCTCTGGTAATCAAGCATAATGTAACTATAATATAAACGCATGTGGTTTACAATTTAGATGTAGGTGGTTCTTGGCACATTGAATATTGGATCCATAGTGTCGTTAATTTTATAGAAAATGTTTTGTTTCTTCTTATTTTGTTTATCGACATTCATAGTTTTTACTTTCCATATTTTATTTTGTTGTGCTTCTGATAAACTATTAGTACATGTGGTGAATAGTGTTCACACATTGCAATACAATAGAGGGTTTGGGGCGCAATAAAAACATTTTGTTTTCAAGCTGACAAAGCTGAAATGAACTTCCACCCCACTCCTTCACCACTCAATAAGTATCAAAGAACAGGACTTTTTGCAAGTATAACTATAATTGTTTTGAACAAAGTTCAAAGCCTGTTGTTCAGGCTTCAATAGTGTTCAAGGTATGGACCTATGGCCCAACCAGGATTCTTCTTCCTGATCACTAATGCAGACCAAATAAGACTGTATTCCGCATAAGAGTATGAAACCTTGTCAAGTGTTATAGAAGAAGCACAGCCACTAAAAAACAGCATGACTATAATTATATATTGAGTTAAAAGGATTCACAGTGGGTTGATCACCTGCTTGGCTTAATATCTTGATCCAGAGAAATCCAGCCTCATAGTGCTGGCCCTACACTGTAATGGTAAAAGGGAATTGGATAAGAAAGTTAAACGTAAAAGGATATAGAACAGAAAGAGACTCGACCAGACGTGCCCTCCAACCACCTACATCTAATATGTTTAGCAATATCATTTAAAAAATACAAGCTATATAATTTCTGCTTACTTCACTCAGCAATAAAACTCATTAACAAAACATAGCAGCAGCAAGCATAAAAGTAGTAACTACATTGGACAAACAATATGTCGTTGACTCTACTTTATTTGTCCAAAAGGGGAACTTAGTACATAAAATTTCACATATGGTTTACAAATAACTGTCCACATCTAAATATGTCATATCAGAATACACATAAAGCAAATCATAATGGCAAATTCTTCATTGAATTCCATGTACCACATTATGAATTTTATTCAAAAGTAAAATTATCAACTAAATGAAACTAAAAATGTATATCTCTTTCCCGACCATACATAAGTAACTGTCCCTCATTAAATTCAAGGAAACACTGATTGAAAAACTTTGCCAACTGATAGGAACAAATCCTGTTGATCCCACTGCCACACTGCTGCATACACGTGGAAACGAGCATCACCCAGACTACGATGCATGGCAAAGACCTGGTGTGTGTGTCTACTATGCACAGAATAAAATCAGAAAAAGAAGCAGCCACTATTGTACATGTGTGGGAAAAAGTGCGACAGTAGTTTGGAAAGGAATTATAAATAGTAACTTTCGTTCACTGTTGCCATAATTCAATCTTTCTTTGAACCTTCATTAATATATTATTGGGCTTCCTTAATTATGCCAAGGGGAAGATCTGGGTTTATTTTTCCTTTTTTCTTCATCAATCAAAAATTGTCTCCCCATTTCATCTCCCAGTTCATTTGTTTTCTTATCATTTTGGATCTAAAAGCATTTTGTGGCTTTGAAGTGTCCAATTATTAAAGTAATCCAGGAACCATTGTGCCATCTACAGAACAAAATGTAGAGGAGAACAAACACACTTCAGCAGAGAAAATGACTTTAAAGTTCAAAAGATTTAAGTTTTGAATTCCAGGAACCAAGTATTCTTGCTCTCCCAAATCAGACATGCAAGAGTGATACAGAAAAAAAAGACGCAATAGCCAACTGGAAAGATAACCAAAAGAGAGGACTGAATATTGGAAAATATTACGCCAGTAGGAAAGGAAAACAATGAAACCTGGCTGTAACTTGCAATGACAAATGCAGAAAGCATTGCCATAAGCTGTCCCTCACCAAGACAGCGAAGGAGCCTGAAATATTTTCTCGACATAGAAGGACAAACCACTTCCTTACATAAGACATTAGACCTGGACACTGGCCATAAGTGAGCAGTATGTGTTCACAGCTCTGAGTCTGAGTAAAAAATATGCAGGAGTAGGTCTACATGATCTTCCAGACATTCCAAGTTGGCAAAACTTTCGCCAATGAAAAGCAGAAAATGAAAGAGCACATCAAGTCCTTCCCTACAGTTGAGAGTTATTTTTGTAGGAAAGACTAGCAGACTCAGAGAAGATATCTGGAAGCATCTTTGAGCCTGTCCAAAATGTTTCATCTGTATAATCAGAAAAGGATAATGAGGAGGGAGGTTATCCTGTGTGTTCCTCAACAAATCTTGTTGTCAAGGTAGCAAAGTTAAGAAATTCCACCTCCTCTACAACTCGTGAAGTACTATGATGTCCTACAGTGCGGCGATTGTGTTTAAAGAGTAGAAATTACAATTCCCAAACTAGCTGTCTAGAAAAAGTTCAAAGAGGTTTTTTAACATAATAAATTACTATTATTTTTTTTGTAATAATAAGGTGAGCTACACCTCAAGGACTTCATATGAATAAAATGCAATTGAACTGGGAAGAAGCATTTGACCCTTCCCAACACTTAGAAGTTTGAATTTTTAAATGTTATGAGGGTGTATAATAATATAATCAACTCATCTTTGTTGAATACAATTATAATGACTTTTTGAGGTCTGCTCATGATAAGAAAGTGAAACACACCAAGATCAACCCCAGGACTTCTAATTCTAATACCATACATCAAATAATAAATCATAAAGCTTTTTTCAACATCTCTTTTCTGTATCTACTACTACTATTATTATCATGATCCAAACAAAATAGGGTACACACTTCATTCAAAAATAAAAACATAAGCCAATATGTCTTCTATTCGGTAATTATGTCGTATTTTGACATTTTGAGTTGTGCACATCAAATTGAAGCTCAGAAAAAATAAATTCCATCCCTTGTTTAAAAATCAAGTTATGATCGATGACAAGTTGAAAAGTATAGTTTTGAGATTAGAGCACCTTTTACTATAGGACCATCCAACTTTCATTATAAAGGCTTTTTTTTCAAGCTAGATCTTTGAAACTTTGCATGTGTAGATAATTGTCAATAGATTGATTATCTACATGCAAAGTTTACATAAATTCCAATGAAAATTTGCTAAATTATTGCATTTTAAATGAGCAAATATTTCTGTGAAGAAAAAGGAAATGAGAAAGTAACATTCCGATTTGCTACACAGGCTATTGTAAAATAACTAAGGGTGTTAAAATAATCGCTGGATTCGGCATTTATTTGACTACAGAGCTGGTTTTTCTACACTTGACAAAAGTATTCTCATGAGTCATAATTTAAGCAAGACTGCTCTTTCATCAACCTTGAAATCAAATATACAATCTAATCAAAAGAAAGGCGTGGCCTATCTGCCCCAAGAATCAATCTGTTGGCTCCATTATGAATGACATCCAGTACATCCAGTGGTAAGTTACAAACTTCAGTGTGATAGAATTTCAAATCAGAAAATTTGATAAAAATCGGTTAAGAAATATTTCAATATTTAATTTTCTTGGTCATTTCTAATCCCAAACCATCCGTGTTTAGAGTCAAAGTGATCATAATTTCAAGAGCTATGTGGCTAAAATTTGGGGAGATCAGACTAAAGATTGGCTATTGACTCCTTCATTGAATGAGAATTTCGGCGGCTTCCGCCTTTTGATTTAGATGTGAATAATTTTGTTGTTACGCTAATTGTGGGCAGAGTGATCGCTGACACAGTAAATATGATATTACCAACCTCATAATTTCTCTACATCTTGTAAGATGATAGTCATAGATTTTAGAGATTTTTTTGCCTTTATAAACCTGTTAACTATGATAAGATCAAAACAGAAATGAATGATTTTCTGAACAACCCCTGCTTGAGTTGAAGATGATTGTATTTGCCAACCCTTTTTGAGAAACACATTGACTGCCTTGTCATAAAAATCGAATTTCACACATTTCTACAATGTTTTCACTTAAACTTAAACCACTCATGTTATAGATAGATAGATATTTTCGTTTCTAATTTTTTTTTAATCTGAAAATCGATATTTTTTACCACTGACTTTAGTGGCACAGAGGTACGGTTCTTGCTTCTTAAGCGAAAGGTACATGGTTCAATTCCTGGCAGCGTCAGTTATTTTTCTCCTTGAAACTTGGTGAAAACCTATATGCAACTCCCCTGATCCTATTCAGGTAGGTGGGATCAAAGAACCTAGTCCTATTGGAGACGGACAATAAACTTGGAGGTTAAAGAACCCTTGGCAGTTAAAAATCGATAAGAGTAGGCCTCAAGGCCTCTGTCCGGGCAAAATTAATTCCTACCACAAAGGTCACAGTGGGTTTATCACCTGCTTGGCTTAATATCTAGATCCAAAGAAATCCAGCCTCATAGTGCTGGCCCTACACTGTAATGGTAAAAGGGAACCGGATAAGAAAGAAAGACAGAACTTGAGATGCAACTTCCCACATTCGGCATTTACGACCATATGTTTTTTATCTCAGAATCTATATCATGTACATTCTCATCATCCATTTTAAGGCTTTCTTTTAAAT
This sequence comes from Tritonia tetraquetra, assembly GCA_030265355.1. Classification (NCBI taxonomy): domain Eukaryota; kingdom Metazoa; phylum Mollusca; class Gastropoda; order Nudibranchia; family Tritoniidae; genus Tritonia; species Tritonia tetraquetra. Next base: position 6,413 of record JARBEQ010314698.1, read on the forward strand.
TCATTTCTAGTTAATACAAATTGACATTTTATTTCTTTTTCAAATTGTTCATATATGAATACTTTACCTACATATCTACAAAAACAAAAAATAAATGAAGCTGAAAATTATTGCTTAGTAGGTAAATTGAAACATCGAATGCTTAAAATGACACACAATATCATAGAGATAAGATACACCAAGACTGGAAAAAAGTCATAAACCAGTCCTAATAATAATAAATTGTTAGTTCATGCAATCATCACTTTTCATCTGCTCTTCATACTTTCTAGCATTATGCATGCATCATTTATATTACATTTAAAACATACTTTACGTTAAAATTGTTTTTCAAGTACCCTAATAGTAATAGTTATATTATAATCATTGTAAAAAGTCCCTTGTATTCTGTATGTAAATAGTAGCACCATTTGTGTGATAAAATTATGAAGCTATAAATTGTAAAACTAATCTAATCACTTTAACTTTAACCCACAATAAGAAATAATTCAGGTAACCAGAAAAACAACAAAGTGTGTAGCTACTGCTATTTACCTCCCTCATTTTACTGTGTGAATATATTATCTTTATTTTTTCTTTTACATAATAAAACATGCACATATTGCACATTGCCCCAAAAAATAAAATGGCTATCAATATTGACATTGACATTCATTTCATTGTTATTTTTTTTTCCATATGAAAATTACGTCACGTTAGAACACAACACACTTTACTATAATTGGAATCATGATAATAATACAAAAGCATTTTCAGCCCACTTTTTGCAAAACAGACAATGCCCACAGACATAGAAATTTCAAAAGAGCACAAGGAGCGCATTGTCCTCACTAATTTGTCACTGAGCTTTAGTAGCTTTTACACGACACAAAGTAAACACACAAGTTATTTATCTCAGTTAGGTGTATAGTAGGGGTTCCAATGGCGCAGACGTACGGTTCTTGCCTCTGAAGCGAAAGGTACATGGTTCGATTCCCCGCAGCTTTGGTTAGTTTTCTCCACAAAACTCGGTGAAAACCTATATGCCACTTCCCTAATCCTATTCAGGTAGGTGGGATCAAAGAACCTAGTCTTATCGGAGACGGATGATAAACTTGGAGGTCCTCTGTGCACACTGCGCAAGTTAAAGAACCCTTGGCAGTTAAAACTCGATAAGAGTAGACTGCAAGGCTGCTGTCCTGCAACAAAGGTCACAGTGGATTGATCACCTGCTTGGCTTAATACCTTGTACCAGAGAAATCCAGTCTAATGTTGCTGGCCCTACACTGTAATGGTAAAAGGGAACTGGATAAGAAAGAAAGTGTATAGTAGAACAGATGATCTCATTCATAACCTTTATACAAAGAATCAATGCATTATCTATGAATTCAACAATTTATATTTTTTGAAAAATTTATGCACCCTCTACACTGGAACCTATCTATGGGTACCAAAACAGCTAAGCCTTTATCAATTCATTTTAGACATCAGAATTACAAATGTAACAAGTAACATGCATTTGTAAAAAAAAAAAGGATGTTATACTAATTTCATTCATGCACATTTCTATGGATGAAGAAAGAAAGAGGTACAAAAGTAACATCAAAATCCCCTTGATGGGTCTACGATGTACTCCATGGTTTGCCCATACATTGAATCTCATCGTATTGTATGGTAGCAGACATAAAGACAAAGAAGAAGAATATTGTCATTGTCAGCCACTTTTATTGCTCGGTTAGGTCATCTGACATACTGGAGGATTTGCAGCAGAAGGCTGGGAGACCAACAAGAAAATTTATCCATTTATCCAAGATGTCAATACACAATGGAACTCCACATCGTTCATGGTCTAACGCTACATGGAAGAAAATGAGGTGGTGACAATGACTCTCTGCTTAATTAATGAATAAGAAAGAGTTGTGTCTGTCAGCTGAGGAAAACAATATGTAAAAGTGGCTTTCCAAGCACTTGAACCATTTGAGCAGGCAACCAGAGAAATCAGTGGCAAAAAGTTCACCGCTTTATCAAAGATTCCCCTTCTCATGCATTCAATCTTTCCAGGAGTATCTGATGAACAATACAACCCAGACATTCAAGGCAACCCATTGAATTCCTCAGTCAGTTAAGTTGAAGAAACCTGCCATTGCCATTAGAAGATGGCTACCAGGACTTTCCTTGACCCCAGATTAAAGAAGTTTGCATTCTCTTCACAGGAGTCAGTGCGAAAACTCCAGGATCAGTTGATGAGAAAGTTGCACACACCAGAACAAGATGAGCCATCAACGTCAGCTGAACAGGCGTTTTATGCAGCTAATCACATCTATATAAATTTGTAATCATTCACTTTTCAGTTACAGTTTGATACCTTTAGCCACAATGCATGTCCTCTTACCACCATCATGATTGTATGACTAATTTATGAATTATATTCAATTTTCATGCTCATGTTTCACTGAAACAGTGGAAATATATTTTTGTGTAAAGCATTTAATGACATTAAAAAGTTTCTAATGTCAAATTTCTATTTTGTTGCATTTGTACTAAATGTTTTAGTACCAAGCCATTTTTTGGATTTCTTTTTCTTTTTCAGCTTGAGGGAACATTTGATTTCACTGCTGAAAATAAAGCTATTCACTTAAGATTTATTGCTCATAAAATCTTTGAAAAATCATGAAAAATATGAATGAGTATTTCAAATATGACAAAGTGCCCTTAGATATAAAAGGTATTGCATGTATGACACTACGTCATGGTAATTAAATGATTCTTTAAAAACAATTGTTGTGAATATCTATTTAACAGCAGTCATTTCATCTTTGGTAATGCATCCACACACAAATAAAACTCAATAACTGAGCTTGCCTTTTGAACAGAGACAGTTTTATCATATTTCGTGTTTTAGCCTCACTTCCAATTTTACACATTTTCTTAAAACAGTGACATAATATTACCAATAATTCAACACTCTTCCTAAGAACTACCCAGCTAGTATTAGTAGGCAGTTCTGAAAATCTCCTATCTTCACATTACAGATTCATGCGTACAACAAGAGTAAATTACCTATCTCTTGAGTCTAAAATCACATAATGCTACTTGTCCAAACACACGTATTAAAAAATCATGAGTCTGAGACACTTGAAGATCCTGACTTCCGTGAACTTCTCCGTACAGCAACAGTAGGACTTGTAGAATTTCTGATATTGGAAGTGCTCAAGGAACTTTTATGACCAGACTTGCTGTCAAGCATAGGCTCAGCCACGGAGGACCCTATTTGAGAAGAAAAAAATGAACTACGTAAAAAAAAAAACCCATTAAGATCAAGTCCAAGACTTGTTGGGAAATTCTGCACAAATTCATTAAGATTCAACTTTTACTATTACAGTGGTATGTATAAATTTAAACAGAAAATTGTTCTAACAAGAATATGTGTATATATGAAGCCAAAAGAAAATACCTTCCTGGTTTGATTTGGTTTGGTTGGTTTTGTTTTTTTAATACTAAAATAGAAATCTCAGCAACTTGGTAGATTTGAAAAGTTCATAGAATAAAACGGAATTGTGTCACAGATCAACAATGCGCACTTCCTTGATCCCTACCTCACCTTCTTTTACTTTCTCACTTATATACTCACAAAAGCTCTGCCCTTTTTAAAATTATAATCTTTTACTACTTTCAACCCTAGGCCAGCCAATAATGGCCACTATCAATCAAACCCCAGGCCACCCAATAACAGATGTGGAGTCCTTAGATTTAACGTGTTTACCATATCATTAGAGACCAAGTTCAATTCAATGTCATGGTCATTTCCAATAATACTACCATCTTTTGTTGTCTAATAAATTGTTTTTTTTATTATACATATCTAAATGAATATGACTTCTCGTAGAAATGGAGTTGTACTCCTATTCATAGGAATTCAGTTGTAAAAATATTTGAATGGGTGGGATTCAAAGGGTTAAAGATGGTCTTGTTCATCTAATGTAGTATGTACAATATAACTGACCTTGACATATCAAATATATATATATAAATCTATAAAGCTGGTGGAGTCCAAACTCCTCTCTTGGTATGTTTTGTACACTGCTGAAAATGTTACTTAAGCTACAAAATAATATTGCCCAGGTTTAGACTCAGTCAGGCTGTAGTAGGACAGACGTTGATTTTATAGAAAATGCTTTGTTTCTTCTAATCTTATCTATCAACATTCATCAAAATTTCTCTTACTTCTGCCTTTTCCATTCATTGAGTTGATACCATTGGTTTATGAGCACAAGGGGTTATAATGTTTTCAATAGCAAAGGCATGTGCATCATATTTACATAACTGCCAACTTTTCCGAAAACAAAAACAGACTCCCATACGAGATCTGGCACTTAGAGCATAATCAACGTCATATTGAGCCTACTGTCTACCTTCTTCTTCAACCTATTTGAAGTTAAAAGTACAATACAACATTACAGCTGACCTATTTCAATGTGTACAGCATAATGCTTGTTTCAGTTGCAGGGTTCCCACTCAAAATTCATGAAAAAATTCAAGACCAACTTAATGCATGAATATTCCACTAATTCTACATACCATGGCGATTTAATATGTATTATTATTATCATATGATATGAAATTATAGTGACTAATTTCAATCAGCTTGCTATAAAATATTCTCTGAATTGTTTTGCCAGACCAAATACCACCAATGTTTACATTGTCATAACCTCGTCCTCCCTACTTGTGTTGGGTTTTGTTTTTGTTTTTTACTTTCATTTATTTATTTTACTAGGATCTAGTTCATTTCCGCCTCGTTCAAACCTAAGAATAATCCCCAACACATACTGGTTTAGCCTATTTCTAATCAAAACCCCATACTTTACTCTCAGACGAACCAGATCAGTAAAGAGAAAACGAAAGTAGAACTCGAGCTCTAGATTGCGGCGAGTCGATGTTCGTAATGGCAGACTAGATACCAGCGACGCCCCGGATTTTAAAATCATTGCTGTTGACGTCAGCCCGAGTGACAAAATTAAGAGATTCATTTCAAAATACTAGATTTCGAATTACAAAATTCAATCGCGATCCAGATTTGTCAAGCTAGGCACTTAACAAAGTCAGCGGGGATGAAGTGAAATCTTTGAGAACAATGATGGAGTTACTTATTCTTGTATCGAACTCACAGAATACAAAGTAAATGATAATAGATAGTAGTAGCATCGGTTGTTCAACAAAAATGGTATTGTAAATCATCCGAGAATCGATACAACTATACTACAGTATGGATGTGTCAACAAATAATAATATTGCGTTTCTTTTTACTGATGATAAAAGAGTAAATTTGTGATTTTGCAGAAAATGAGTTCTTGTCGCTCGAAACGTCTCCGCTGGTCATCTCGACACGAAAATCGTAATCCTAATTAAAGAACACAAATGAGTTAAAATCTGCGTATTTTACTCTAAAATTTCCAGAAGGTCAAATAAAGTACAATTTTATCGTAACGGTTGGCAGCTATGTATTTATATTTCCTGCTCATGCAATTTGTTGCTCATGTGTGTTTTCTCTTCTGTTTTCTTCTCCACCCATCCAATTTTGTACATCTTTGTTTTTGGTTTTAATTGATGTGTTTGTAATTTCAGTTACACCTAGAAAGATAACATCTTTATACTTTGGAAATTATTTTACTTCTCTGGAGTAACAAAAATAAAACTTACTACTTTGTTACATCACTCACAGAAAAAAAGAAAATAGGTATAATCTTTCTTTCAATCAAGAATTACAACTGAATTTTCAATGTGTTAGGTGGAGTTCCTCCGGGTTATCTAATATCTGTGGCAGACCGAGTCCTCTGATGTATTATTGCTTACATTATAATAATGATAAAATTACATTTACAAAACAGGTTGGCTGAAAGTGATTAACAGTTGATCACATTACATCTCAGATAACCCAAGCACCGTCGGGTGCCTGCTTGTATAAATATACAAATTAAATAATATGGGCTCACATGCCAGGATGATCGTTTCGGTGCTTGTGCACACCTCTTCAGCTATATATATATATATGTGTGTGTGTGTGTGTGTGTGTTGATAAAACCTACAACTTTAGGACTTGTTAAAAATGTTAAACTTATGAAACAACAAATAAAAACCAGCCAACCACCTAATTTAGCAATGGAAACCCCAAAGAAATGCACTTCATTACCTTCACCAGTACAATTTCTCTGAAGGTGTCTGCGTTTCTTGAATTCTCCAGCCTGTCCATTATTGTTGTTGCTGCTATTTGTGGCCATCTGATACGAATGAGGGTCTTGCAAACGACTCCAGTGTTCCCTGTCTTGGAGAAATCGACCCACTGTGTAGCGTGGCATCTGTTTGATAAGAAATGCAATATCTCTGATCTCTGTGTACAGGCCATCTCTAACGACTCATCTCAATAGATAAAATGAGAGGAAACTCTATAAAACATATTTTTCCCCTGGTCTTTCTCCATGGTCTGGAACTCTCTATCCACAGAGAATAGAAGCTGTATAAATTTTCAATCTTTTAAGACCAAACTTAAAACAGAATTTTTTAGATTAAATTTAAACTAAATTGTTGTAACTAATTTGTATTTTATTATACAACGTACTTGAAGAGGGTTGCTTTCTGTCGTTGTTTTAGGTTTTGGTTTTTTTATTGACGTTGACATATTGGGTGTCCTGTTCCTTACAACTTACATGTCTTATATGATTGTGTTACATTGTATGAATTGTTTTCATAATTTTTGTCCTCCTTGTTATTGTAGGTACATTGTACAGCACCATTGAGCATCTTCTTGATGGATATTGGCGCTTTAGAAATGTTTCCTATTATCATTATTTATCATCATGGTAGGTAGCCCGGAGTTAATTTTTCAGGAGACAAAGAGACCTACCTTTCCTTTTAATTTCCTTCTCCCCAGGCATATCTCTCTTCCAGCCTGTAAAACAAATAATAATAATAATAATAATAATAACAATAATAATAATAATAATGATAATAATAATAATAATAATTAAAAGGGAGCATCTGATATTAGTTGACTGTTTTGCAAACACATACAAAACAACAAATTTATATAAGTTATTACCTGGAAAAGCTCTAAAACATGTAACATCTTTACAGGTAATTACATCAAATAGCACTGACAATTTTATTCCCTAAAAATTTGGAGAAAAAAAAAGGTTCCAGAAAAGAAGATTACTGAAAAAAGACAATGTGACTTTTTAATTTTTAATTTTTTTCCCAAAATTGTTTGTTTGTTTGATCGAATCCCATTAACACTGCTGAGCTTGTTGGGCCTCTCCTTAGTGACCAACCTTGTTGTGATGGAGAGGCTTGAGTGGTCTAATGACTTTGAGGGCTATACCAAACAGGTACAACCATATTGGGAAGGCCTCAAATGAGAGGAATGATTACACAGTGACAACTCATGCATGGAAAAGGAACATGGAATACTAGATCCAGGATAAAGAAATAGAGTAAATGAAGTCAAAAAATATAAAATAGACATTTTGGGAATAACAGAAAGAGGTGTGAGGCCCTTAAAAGTAGGAATGTGGTAGTAAGCCAAGCAGGTGATCAACCCACTGTGACCTTTGTGGTAGGAATTAATTTTGCCCAGACAGCGACCTTGCAGCCTACTCTTATCAATTTTCAACTGCCAAGGGTTCTTTAACGTGCGCAACGTCCAAGTTTATCTCCATCTCTGATAGGACTAGGTTCTTGATCCTACCTACCTAAATAGGATCAGGGGAGCGGCATATAGGTTTTGTAAGGGGTCCCAGTGGCGCAGAGATACGGTTCTCATTTGTAGATGACTTTGTGATATTTGGAAAAAACTCAACAAGACCTGCAGCACAACATAAATATACTCAACAGGGAATTAAAGAAAAGAGGTGTGAAAATAAATTCAAAGAAAACAAAGACTATGCTACTTAGTAGAGAACCAAATAAACATGAAATAAATCTAGAAGGAGAGGTATTGGAAGAGGTTGGTAGCTATTAATACTTAGGAGTAATGAAAGAAGAAATAAATCAGAGAATTAGCAAAGCAACAAAAGTGTATAGCCAACTTGGAAATTCTTTTATCGGTAAGAAAGAGCTTACAACCAAAACAAAAATGTTGATATTTATTGCCCAAAATCGATTATATGGAAGTGAATCATGGAGAGATAGAAGCAAATTACATACAACAGAAATGAAATTCCTAAGAACATCAATAAGCAAAACAAAGAGAGATAAAATTAGAAATACTAGGATTTGGGAAGAGGTTAAAACTGAAAGTCTGGAAATGAAAATAGATAAAAAATTAAGATGGTTTGGACACATAAACAGAAAGAAAGATAGCAGAATCCCTTAACAGTTACTGAATTTAAACAGCAAGAAAAACTACCTAGAGGTAGACCAGAGAAAATGTGACAGGACGCAGTTTCAGAAATAATTTTTTTAAAAGAGAGGATCTAGGCTTGTAGAGGCAATAAGGATGTCACTAAAGAGGGATCAATGGCAAAAGTTTGTGTATCACTCATAAACCTTACACCAAAAGGTACAAAAGAAGAAGAAAGAAAGAAAGCTAGTTGGGGCCAGCCCAATGTTCAGCCAAGAATAATAGCACACAAGATACCTGCCATAAATGCAGGCATCCCGACTTCCAAACACGACTGAATACAGAGCCAGGAATTCTATAGATCAAAGAATCTCAGACAAGCAGGTGATCAGCCCACTGTGTCCACAGCTCTTTCTGGCACCATGAGAAATACCTGAGGATTATTAATCAAAGACAGGCCAATAAACAAATTACTGTAGCCCTTGTGGGTACCCCCTCAGCAATTGACAAAAACTGGGAGGTTCTATCACTTTAGGCAGTATTCAAAAAGGACTTTGCTATATGCTGCCACTTACTCCTGACACCAGTTTTCCAACTTTTGCCTTGAAACCTTGACCACCATATTTAGGTAAATGCTCAAAGGTTCCTGTCAATATTTTTTCAAAATCTGAGTTGACACGTAAAGGCTTATCTGTAACTCTTTCATTCTCCCACCATGGTACAATATCAGGGATACCACAAGCAGGCCCAGGCTCGTGGAAAAAGTCACTTTGTTCATCATCAGCTGAAAAATACATAAATCATTTAAATCAATTTTGAAATTTTTGGCATTTTTGGCACGTTCACATTTTCCATCAGGTACATACTAGTATTATAATGATAAACTACATAATATCTAATACATCAACAGAGGATAATCACAGTGTATTACTTTAAAACTGTTGAAAACTATTTATATTGACAACTAATCGCATCTTTACTTTTTGGATCATAAACATACCTTCCCTTGCGTCCTCGGTATTCACATTAATATCACTTTCAAATTCACTACTGCTGAGAGAGCTTTCCCTGCAATGACATTTTTTAAAAGTATTATTCATCCACATGAACATAAGAAAGAAGACAATACCTACAAACAGGAGAACATTATAACTATCATGAAGAGGATATAAAGCTACTTGGAGAAGAGATACCAAAAGCGCAGGAGTTGTAATACCTTGGATCAAGAGATACCAAAAGCGCAGGAGTTGTAATACCTTGGATCAAGAGATACCAAAAGCGCAGGAGTTGTAATACCTTGGATCAACAGTACAAGAGGATGGGAGTAGTGGTTAAGAGGTTGCCAGAAGAATTCAGACAGGATGGAACAGTTGGGGAGAAGTGACAGGCATCATGTGTGATAAAAAGTAGGTACCTCAACAGGTGAAAATCTTAAAGACCAGGAAAAGGACAGCAATGTTGTATGGAATGGAAACAGTGGCAGTTACCAAAGTGCAAAAGAGGCAGATGGATGACATTAGGCAGCTGGTTCTCCTCAATTAAAGAAGGGTAGGCCAAGAAGATGGTTAAAGGACTGTAAATGAAGACATGAAAACAGCAGGATCATAGGAGGAGAAGGCTGAGGGTAGAAAGGAATGGAGAACAGGAGTATATACCAGCGATCCTACACAAAAGTATGGAATAGAACGTAGAAAAAGATTTATTCACATCCACATAACAGACAGAACAAAATCATGAAAATACACATGATTTATTCATGGCATGATTAAATTTTAATAAACCAACTTTTAAAAGTTAAAAGTTATTTTTGGAGTAGAAGTATCAATACCTAATTTTAGGCATATATATTGAAGAACCAATAATTGTATAAAAACATAATGAGTGGGAGCTTACTGTGAAATGCTTGTCACTTCCATCCTGTCGAGAATAGCCTTAGACATGGTCTGAAGGGGACCCTCGCCCTGTGGAGAGGAGTAATCTACTCTACATTTGCTGCTCCTTTTTCTTTTTCCAGACATGACGCTGTATGAAGTACTGCTTACAATGCCTGAAGAATGCTGAGCCTCAGATGAACTGTGACGATCACTAATGGAGATTGAAGCTGAAGCATCACTTCCACGTTTGTGAACATGAGGTTTATCTCCTGGTAAAGAGTCAGCATCTGAAGGACCATGATCAGTCAAAGGAGATGAGTCAACAGCCATAGTTTTGAACTTTCGTCGCCTTCTCTGAGGTCTCAGGGGGGAGAGATTTTCAGTGAATGAGTCTGATTCAACTGGTGGTACGGTGTCTACAATTGGCATAGTTAGTTTAGGAATTCTGCGGTATGACACCAGATCATCAGAATCACTGTGTACAACATTTCCGCCCAAATCGCGCCCAGGTTGTTCATCCACACTGCTTTCTGAAGCTTCACTAATTGTCCCTCTTTTCCAGTTGGCAGAGACTCGACGAATTCCTCTGCGTTTTTTTATGTATCGCTTTGTTAGAGTGTTACTGTAAGCACCACCATCTAATGCATTTCCAGAGGCCGTCTCCTCTAGTGCTGTGGCAAGGTCATGAACCAGCTCATCCATACTGATTAAATTATGCTTAGCAAACACTCTTAAATTTTTAAAATCTCTTACTATGTTGCCCTCCATTTGGTTTCTACATGTGTCTGAAAATCAAAGAAAAAATTGACTTTTAACATTAAAACTCAAATTCTTTTCAAACAGCACACAGAGCAAGATGCAATGTCAATTATTATATAAAAGGATTTATACACAAAGGACCCCAATAATTATGGTCCTAACCACTGAAATAAAGGAACAGGCTGCAGAACACACAAAATGAGAATGTTATATAAAATAAAGGACTATATAGCAGGGTCTAACTAGTGAAACTAATTTCTTTGCCTTTAATACTAAGTCCCTATATTTAGCAAAAACACAAAACGTGAGACAAGTAAAAACACAAAGCCAAGCCGCTTGTAGAGATTCAAACAATTCAAACTAAGGGAGAAAGAGCTTTGAGTTTTGTTCGATTGTAGGAATCATGTAATAAAAATAGCCTGAAAATATTTGAGACTTAATAATCCGGTTAACACTTGTTCAAATCAAAGATGTAGTCTAAATTGTTCCCCTCCCCCAATCATCTTATCATGTAATATATTATGCAAAGATGGACATGGAATATTTGAGCCAATACAATGCGCTGCGCGTCTCTCAGTTCCTGAATACATGAGACTTGAACAATGTGTGTTCACTTACAGTGTACAAGTTATGGGTTAGTTTCGATGTGGTGCTCTGAAGGGATCTGAAAGGCTGAATCAGAAAGAGAGTGATTTGAGCTGCATTAGAGATCGCACAGTCAAGGGCAGAAGTAATGTGTGTTTAAGGGGAGAAAAGCGAGATCTGATCTACTTGAGACACGTTATACATGTGTAGAAACAGGGGGGGGGGGGTTGAGACAGATGGTAGATGATATGAGACCCAGCCAAACAACAAGAAGTATGATAATGATTCAAAGTCAGCGATGGCAGTGCAGTGGTGTATTTTATCATTCAGTTCAGAATATCGTCAGCAATCAAAATATGACATCAATTACAGGCAGTCGTAGCATCAGAACAGCAGAGGGGAACAACGGGTACAGTCTTCAACTTTCAATCGCAATCGAGTACAGTGCTACTCAAACAGAGACTCACTCTCCTTTTATACCCTGCACATGTACGTACAGGAAGACCATGACGTCACAGAAGATATTTCCCCCTGGTGCCTTCGGAAAGGCCCAGAAGAAATAACACTATAAACACACAACCAACGCCCTTCACTAAGACTTGTCACTTAGCAATACAAACACACACGGGTAGGGTCTGTTACATCTGTTACTGTTACCATGCACGCCCAGCTTGCGGACATTACATAATACTAGGAACCCGCTTGGAGCTCTCTCTCTCTCTCTCTCTCTGGATATCTATCCATTTATAATGCATTCTTCTCATTGTCATCCCTCTTACACATGGTACACTCAGTCTGAGACCTTGGCCTTGAAAGGTCTTTAATAAAAAGGACCAGACTTTAGATCAGGGATTGCAAAGAAATGTTTTCAGGCCAATTCAAGATTATCGAAAAAAAACAACCTGTTCTGATTCTGATTCCCTGATTGTACTGATTCTGCATTGGTAAGGAAGTCAGATCATCTAGAGCCGTAATCAATTTTGAGTCTTGTCTAGCTCACCCCAAATAAGTAAGGTAAATTCCCAGAATCTGAGTGAAGGTAACAGTTTTAGTGTTAGTCGCCAAACATTGAAACTATTCTATAAGGCATTTATAACAAGGGTAAACGATCGCTCCCCTCCACCCACCACTTAATCATCACTACTCTCAATTTCTGTAACTCTGGAAAATATTGTCAACGTTGTCAGACGTGACTGAAACTGGAAAATCATCAAGTCTTGAGCTACAAAATTACAATACAGAGATAAACTTAGTTGAAGATTCAGTGAATTTGGTTCTTGCGTGCGGACACCACAGCAAAATTGATGAATGACCAAAGTCATAAAATACAAAAACAGTAATTCTGGAGAACAGTGCCATCAAAAATAGGAATGTCAATGTCGCAAAGGTTGTTCCCTATCCTGGGGGGGGGGGAATTCATGAAGAAGACTAGCTTGGGACTTGATCACGTATCCATTACAAAATTGCCACCATAGCCGATCAGTGCCAAAACGATCCAGAATATCCTACTTATTTGAAAGATATGGTTATTTCATATACTCCCAATAGGCCATTACGATCTTCAAATTAAAAAAACCCGTCCTAAAACCAAAAACTGAACTCAAAACGTTTGGTCAGCGAGCGCTAACATCTCAAGCCGCTGAAATTTGGAATTCCTTACCTTTGAGTGTACAGCTGTCAGAATCATATGCATTTTTAAACATAGACTTAAAACCCATTATTTCTTCCAGAACTACAATTTGACTTCGATATACTGCATTATTAGGGGGTCCCAGTGGCGCAGAGGTACGGACGGTTCTTGCCTCTGAAGCGAAAGGTACATGGTTCTCATTGAAACCTATGCCACTCCCCTGATCCTATTCAGGTAGGTCGGATCAAAGAACCTAGTCCTATCAGAGATGGACGATTAACTCAGAGGTCCTGTGTGCACGTTGTGCACGTTAAAGAACCCTTGGCAGTTTAAAATCGATAAGAGTAGGCCGCAAGGCCGCTGTCCAGGCAAAATTAATTCCCACCACAAAGGTCACAGTGGGTTGATCACCTGCTTGGCTTGATATCTTGATCCAGAGCAATCCAGCCTGATAGTGCTGGCGCTACACTGGTAGTAAAATAAGGGAATTGGATAAGAAAGAAGAAGAAAGATACCGCTTTATTGATTTTCCTTTTTTTATAAATATTGTACGTAAATAATATATTGTACTATTGTAATGCACCTTGAGCTCTTACGGGGAAGGCACAAACATGCATATTATTATTATTATTATTATTATATCTCTAGTCTAAGCACTCAATTTTTAGACGGGAATTCATGGAAAAGTCTGAGTCTGTTTTTCTCTACTAGCTTTGTAATAGTGGGTATAAAGGCTGACTTTTGCGCGCAAAAACAATGAAAGGGCCACGACATCGATCGATTGGTTTTAAAGAAACAAGAAAATAACCTTGAACCCTAAATAAAATACAAACATACTCTGAGTGAATTGCGACATAAACAAACATTCTCATTCCTATAATTTTTTATGGCACCATTCTCCAGGATTAACCTTACACCAAAAGGTACTAAAAGGTTATTGATAAAGAAAGAAAGACCATTCTCCAGGCCAGGATAGCCACAAAAACTACAATTACAATAATCATCACTCTGGGGCGGTTGGACTGCTCTGGTCCTGTGTCTCAGACCACCACCAATTAGACATTATATTATCTATTTCTTTACATAGAACAGAAGATCGAGATCAGAATGATAATCTAAGTATAGTCTTGTATAGCTAGACTATAGATAGTCTGGACTAGACTCTAGATAGATAGATCTTAGACAGGTCACAGATAAAAAGATTAAAGACTTCTTACAACTTACAGCTGACCGGACAGTCTTCAAATGCAAGTTTTTTGGTGCAAAAAGGATAAGCTTCATAAAATAATCTTCTAATAGGAGACTCTCGTGTTTGTAATAACTTACTATGAGCATTTCATTACAAGGAAAAAAGAAAAGGGAACTGCAAACGTGATTTATAACTAAGCCGAGATTGCAGACTTCTTGTTATTGTTTTGATCCGCCATGACAGGTCTCAGGCGTAGTTTAGTGTTATCTCGCGAGATTTCAATGTGACAACTAAGATACAGTTGGTTGGATACGATAGTTTGTTGAAAGATGTCGGACCCAACAGCACCTATCACCAATAAATTTGGACGGCAACTGTTTACATACAGTACGCCGAGGTAAATGAATTTTCACATTAAAAGAAGATATGATATCAATTAATGATTTCTTTAATTGTGAGGATTTGTATTTCTCGGACCAGAATTAGAACGAAAGAAATGTCAATTCCATGGAATTCATGGACCATGGTTTGGGGATGCAATTATCAATTAGAATTATTATGTCTTTCAATATAATATTGGCAGCGGTATAATACCTATTTATGGTTTTCTGTATATATATCTATATCGATTTTAGATGAAAGTTTAATGAGAAGGACTGCCATCACTGGCATTTCAATTCAATCACTTGCGCATTACAATATAGGCCATAAACTGAATCAAGTAGATTCTGCCAAATATCTAAAAATCTAAAATGGGGAAAGCGCATCTCAACCATCACAGCAAAGACCAACCGGGCCATTGCTTTTGTGTACTGAAATTTAAAAGGATGCCCAGCTTCAATTCAAGTGCTTCTATGTTACATGGCTCTCGTGAGACCTCTATTGGAATATGCAGCTGTCATCTGGGATCCCCATCAGAAAAACCTTGTAGATGCATTGGAATCGGTACACACAAAAACAGCAAGGTGAACTCTTAAGGAATATTCCCCACACACCAGTACATCAGCTCTTGTAAGAGACCTAAACCTCGGCAAGCTAGAAATAAGATGTAAACGCAACAAAGTCACATTTTTTTTAAATCATGAAAGGTCTTATACTTATGATGGATGTTCCTGTTCCTGTTCCCTCATCCAAGTTATCAGAAAGAGTAACCAGAGGCCATACAAGTAAATTCCATACCCCAATCAAGGGTTGATGCCCACCTCTTCTTGTTTTTTCCCTCAAGAAGCTTCTGAAGCAAACACCATCTCAGCCTTCACACTCGCTCTCACATCATGGCCAACAATTTCATAATCTAGGAATATTATTATCAAATCGTCTCTGTCCTTGTAATTGTCATCTATGATGTACCCATGTAGACCGGTCCTCCAGCTTAGGGGAGGGAGGAGGGGGGTTCTCAGAAAAGGACTGGAACACTCCAGCCTATGTCCTTTATCTTCCCCTCCCCCATCTATGGGTCAAATAGTCTGCCAACAGCAGAACACCGTGTTTTTATTCTTGACAACCTTGTTGTGCATCAGACCTGTATTTTGATTCGATATTTTTTATTGATTTCTCTTTCTACATACTAGTGTTTGTGTTCGTTCGTTGTTTTTTGTCTGCATTTTTGTTGTTGTGTCCAGCTGAGGAAGGGTTTTACCCGAAACGTTCTGTATCCCTGTTATTGTCTTTATTGGAAGTTTTCTACATTTTTCTCTCTGTTATTCAACTTTGAATTTGAACTTCTGGCAGCCTTCATTAGCTATATTGATATTGTAAAGCATGACCTTGCCATGTGTTGTGCGCTATAGAAATGCTACGTATTATTATTATTGTTACTATTATTATTGTCATCATTATTACTATTATTGTTATCATTATTGTATGGAATATTGGTAAATTGTCTATCCCTGTACAAATTTCCAGAAATGGATAAATAAAGTTAATCTTAATATCTTATCTTATCTTATCCCCACACAACCTTGGGTTTTTTCATATAATATAATATTTCTTTTTTAGATTTTAAAAAATCATTTCGCCATGTCCATTGTTGGAAGGTACATACTTTTCATAACTTGTTTTCAAGATAGAGTAAGAACCAAAGGTACCATAAATGGTGTTGATGTAACCTCTCATTTGAAATAATAATAATATATAATACATAGCATTTCTATAGCGCATGATTCATGACTAGGTCATAGCGTCTTTTTTAAAAGAACATGACCTTTATCATAATCTTGACTTTATTCTTTTGTTATTATTTCATTCTGATTATTCAGCAAATTAACAAAGTGAGTATATTATAGCCATAGAACTTCATCATTGCTACACAGTGCTTTAGAGAACAGGAACTCTATAGACCCAATAATCAATTATGAATAATGATCCAACTTTATTGATGAATTAAAAAATGAATCAGTGCAGGAAATCTCCTTATTACTTTACTTAGAAACAAAATTTCACAAAGTTGATGATGGAATTATACCAAAAATAAAAATTTTAATTTGTGCCCTTTGCAACATTGTAAGGTCATCTTAACTCATATCCAGCTACAAGTATTCTCGTAATGACGATCGAAATGAGCTACAAATATTCTCGTAACAGACTTACGAAATATCTGAACAGAAGTCATTTTTTACACACAAAAAACTTTATCTAAATATTCATTGATCCAGGCTCAATATTGAACCTATTGGCAATTAATTCTTCAAATACTTTCACAAAATCTGTCTATTGTTTTCTGGTTTGCGGTAGAGTAAAAAATGGATGAAAAATGTGAGCATTTGTTGGTAAAAATAACCAAATCGGTCAGAATCGGACATGAAAGGGCCTCATGTGGAGCAGTACTAGCAGTAGCAGCCACAGCAGTTTAGTTTTAGTATGTGACATCATCCGAAGTCTAATTAATGATTTGCTTCCCACAAAGGTTGCAGGGTTACCACTGACATTATAGTTATAGCAGGCTCTCCCACACAGCGGTTGCAAGAAAGTAAAAAAATTGTTACCTATCTCCTTTGTTAATGTCTGATCTGCAATAGGGCTTGATTGACGTTGAAGAACTCACAGGTTTGGAGCAGGGCCTGGAAAGCTCTAACATGAAAAGGTCCAGCGCAAAGACCTTTCTTGTCAAAAGATGGGCATTTATGGCAGAGACGCAGAAATTTTGAAAAAAATCCCAATGCTCTTTTTGGTGTGTGAATGCCTTTCAATTTCATTTTAAGGTGCCTAGTTTCCAATGAGCACATACAATGACAAGTTGTTACTATCAGGTTGGATGTTGGTGTGTGGCCGATTACATTCCCAGATTTAAGATGGGAGCATTTAAGCATCTTGCAATCAGACTATGGTTAAAATCTCTTTTGAAAATGGATCGAGAAGCTAACACTTCAGTATGTATGTCCTTAAGAAGAGCCTTTAAGGCTCATAGGGCCGGAGCTTAACCGGTTTTGACTAACACTTCAAGCAACAAGTAAATGTTCTGTGTAATTTGTTATTCCTGTAGTGATTTTCTTTGGTTTATAAACTGTTTTGAGTTAAGTTAAGGTTATTTTTCAATTGATAGCAAAGTTTGAACAACTTATTTCTTATATCTGTCTTTGTTTTTCACTTGGTCTTCTTCCAAGCATGTCAAAAATTGAAATAAAAATCAAATAAAGAGATCAACCATCACGGAAAATTAAGAAAAAATGTGTTTGGCTCATGCTCTCAGCAAAATAAAAAGAACAAAGAAAAATAGGCATTACATCACAAACTTATTATAGAATAATAGATACTTAGATGCCACATACTCTGTATATAAATCTCACAGTAGATAATTCTTCAGTAGACTGATCAATATAATTCGTGATACATTTGGAAACTGTTGTGTGTGTGTCTTGACAAGCATAGATTACCCTCTATCACTAACTAAATAGCATGGTAACTACATCTGATAAGAGTTGCCCCATTTAGATTTGTTTTAAAATTTGAAGTACGTATGTGTCCTCTGCTCCTTCATTTAAAATTAATTTTTTTTAAGTGACCACTTTTACAAGGATGTTTTATTTTTCAGACTGTGACATACGCATTGTTTAAAAGTTACAGATGATATTTTTATGAGAGTGAAATATTAAGAAGATCACTTCTCTGATCTCCAAATTGTTCTCTCTGCCGCATTCTGTGCGGTATTTGAGCTTGACAAGAAGTTAGAAGTACATGTATTGAGTCTCAAGGCCAGATTAGAAAAAAAACACAGGATTTTAGTAGGCCCCCTAGTTTGTTATTGTTGTCATGTTTGGTTCAAACATTTTTTGTGTTATATATGATGACTAATCATTTGTGCGGAAGTTTGGACTACCTTCTATAAGCATTTTTTTCCCTTTTATGTAATTATTTGTCTCCATTTTCTTAGTTTGCTTCCACCTGTCCCTTACTTTTCTCCTTTATCTCAATGCCTCCTTCCTCATGAGCATATTCCCATTATTGATATTGTAATTTTATTTGGTATTTTAAAATTTATGTATTCTAAACTTTAGGCTATCTGTACTGAATCATTTCTAAAGCTGTTTTTTTTTTTAAAATATATATTATATAAGGAATAGTGTGTACATTCTGTGTGTAGTTCATTATGTTCAGGCTATCCTCATAGTCCATGAGTTGTCAATATAGGATAAAAATTTAAGTTGAACATAGTCATGAGAATGGCACTGAAGAAAATCTATTTGATAAAAATGTTGATTTTGTTTAGGTTTTATGTCTAACATTTTGTAATATTACATATGTGTTCTTTGAATGTATGGCACAACATAATTGAACATTTGATATGTCGTTTTTTACTTCTGATACAATACTAGTTTATGAGCTAGGCAAGCATGTACCTATCATCTTTGTGTAGTGCTAGACAATTATGACTATTTCCAGATGTATTATTTTAAGTTTGTGTGCTCCTTATTGATTAGTTTGTCAGGTCTCCATTAATGATTTTCAGTGTGTGGGTGGGAGAAGATGTATTTATTTTATAATTCTTTTGTTATCCAAACTGCATTATACTCCTAAGGAGTGTTATAGCCAGCTCCATGTTCAGCATTGCTGAACACAATGTGCATCACATTTTCAGATGTTGCCCAAGTTTTGGCCATACCAATCAATATATTTCTAATGGGTCAAAATTTTCAAAATCATTAAGTATGAAGAAAAAAATGCTTTGATCATTTGAATCTGGAATCATGAAAAAAAATGTCAGTCATAATGATGAGAAGGAACATAGTACTACCTAGTCTCATCACTTGTGTTATCTCTTGTTGACATTATCTTTCTTTCTTATCCAGTTCCAAGTTACCATTACAGTGTGTTGACATTATACCGTTTATTATTTATACAGCTGTTGATGCCTTTAAATTATTGTATGGAACTTATTATTAGCTTATGGGTATGATAAATTCAGTGGGTTGATCACCTGCTTGGCTTAATATCTTGATCCAGAGAAATCCAGCCTCATATTGCTGGCCCTACACTGTAATGGTAAAAGGGAACTGGATAAGAAAGAAAGAAAGAAGGTATGATAAATTGAAACTTCATATAAAAGGGGAATAAAGAGTCTTTTTGATAAAGGGTGGAAGCAGAAGGCCAATCGAATGAGGTGAAGTCATGTCCCATAATAGACACCAAATAAGACATTACAACTGTGACTAAGCAGCAGTATTTTACGAGTGATATTACAACAAAGCTATACTATGAAAGAAATCATCATCAACTTCCTTTCCCTGTTCTGTTCTCACACTTTTTAACTTTTACGAGAGAAAAATCCTGGACAATTTGATTGACAAGGTGCTCAATAAGAGATGATGCTCACTAAAATCTATGGTAATTTCAATTAGCAGTTCTAATTAATTTTTATTGAATAATTGACATACTTATGAGGAACCAATTTTTCCCCCAGAATTCCAGAATACTCAAGAGCACACCCCATGGTACCTAAACTTTACACTCCAGAATGGAAAACAGACATGCCAAATAGGAGCATTATCACACAGGTAATTCATACAACTAATACTAATAGTACTACAGTCGAAGCTGGTTATTGTGAATCTTGTGGGGACAAGAAAAAAATTGACTATAACCAGGTTTTCACTATATCCGAATTTACTACTTTGAACATACATTGCCCTCTGCATTTCTGTGCTCTGTGGCTTGGTTGCATTACCAACGTATGGGTGAGCTCGTGTAAAGTAAAATGTCCATAGTGTATTAACACCATGTCCCTTACAAACATTCTAGTGTCAATCTTTTTTCTTTTTTTCTGTTATTTTGTGTAGTAATATTTTCTGATTTTGGTCACATCTCACAGCAAAAATTCACTTTAACCGGGTCGTGATACAGTATTACTGTTTAAAATATCTAGAAAAAAATTCCCTTTTTTCTTTTAAAATTCACTAACTATAACCGGGATTTTACTATGACAAAATTTGCAATAACTTCATTCAACTGTCTAGTACTGTAAATAATCACCAGGGAATTGTTGTATTGATAAATGTATTGTATCGACGGTAACAGTCGCAATCCATGTAAGTCTAAAAATTGAAAAATCATTTTTTTGCTATATTTAGCGTCATACATAGATGTCAAAAGAATGTTTTGTTTGGACCCTGGGACGCGTTAACCAATGGAAATGCGTAAAATAATAACACAAGCTACTCGTATATCCTGATTGGTTCTCAGTTTTGACTGCGCAAACCGTGTATTCCTATGAAAATAAGACACCGAGTCCATGCTGATT
>JARBEQ010314810.1:4124-16595 GCA_030265355.1 Tritonia tetraquetra
AGCGACATTTTGAACATCACAGGATAGATAGGTGTTTGGATTAGACTGTCACTTTGGGCAGCGACATTTTGAACATCACAGGATAGATAGGTGTTTGGATTAGACTGTCACTTTGGGCAGCGACATTTTGAACATCGCAGGATAGATATGTGTTTGGATAAGACTGTCACTTTGGGCAGCGACATTTTGAACATCACAGGATAGATAGGTGTTTGGATTAGACTGTCCCTTTCACTACCCGTTTTAATCAGGGTGAGTGGTAAACATGCAGCCTAATCATCGACCAGGGATGGAGTTTGCCTCTGACCCCATTTCGTTGTCATGGGAACCAGCATTGAATAAAACACCCGTTAAAACAAAGGCAGGAATTTTAATCAATTGTATCGGGCCTCCGGGACTTGAAATATATATTGTTGGTCGATTTCAACAAATAATGTTGATGGAAGTAGATTTTAGATTCTGTTAGAGCGAAAGCCTTTCCTCCTATTCCAAATAAAAATATTTTCATTTATACTTGTTAAAAGTTCTGCATTTGTCTATTCGTCTGTCCAGAGTGGTAGAACCTCCCAGTTTGTATCAATTGCTGAGGGGGTATCCACAAGGGCAACAGTAATTTGTTTATTGACCTGTCTTTGATTGATACTGCTCAGTGTATTGTTCGTGGTTGCAAGTAAAGAGTTGTGGACACAGTAGGCTGATTATCTGCATGTTTGAAATCTTGATCCATAGAATTTCCGGCTCTGTCTTCAGTCGTGTTTGGTGGTCGTGTGCCTGCATTTATAGCAGGTATCTTGTGTGCCTTTCATGGCTGAACACAGGGCTGGCCCCAACACTGCTCTGCAGTATTAATGGGGTTCGATCAAACAAACAACAAACAAGATATAGAGGCATGTATTGCAGTCGCCATACTATTACAGAGAGTATAATTTCCATTAAGTGTTGTTTAAAGGGGTCTCCATGGATACACAGTATCTCCAAACGCCAGTCTCCTCATGGTGCTTCATACAATTCCTGGAATGTATGATCTAATGTCGTGTCTGTTTGCTCCTCTTCAAATCCCACGAGATATTCCCAGTGACAAAGTATCTCCACCACATTCTTGTTGTTCTCTCAGTGAAGAGTCAAGACCGATCGAATATAGTATTAGAGACTGTGTCTCCATTGAGAGTGATGAGAAAGTGTGGGAGATGTTTGGGGCTTAAGCTTACAACAATAACTGTGTGAATAAAAAACCGCGACAAGCCTAGAATTTGCGAATCAATATTCGTTATTGACATTTCATTATTTCTATCTTTTTTTACATCCCTTTTTTGTGTACAAAGTAAATTATATCTTGATTTGATTTAAATCTAAAATCTCATTAAGAGCGTGCGGTAATGTGAAAAGTGGTTCGATTGGACAAGCAGGCAAACCTAGGAATTCAGTCGCTATTAAAAAGAACCACAGTAAATAGATAAATGGGAATTAGCGGGAAAGAAAACACTGCCTGGTGGGAATGTTTGTAATAGCGCTTCTACTTGTTATTATTGAGGTTCGTGGATGTCCCTGACGAATTAATCTTTTGAACAGATCTCGCAGGGCGACGTGTTTTGAATCGTTAAAGAAGAGTTGTGTTATTGATAAAGAAAACATCACTTGGATCAAATGTTATTTACAAGTTTTCTTTTGTTCAGCATCGTGACCAACGCATCGATTATGAATAACAGCAAGGTAGGTCACTGGTGTGCCTTCCATTCCATGTCTCTGTATAGGGATGCCGAGCATAAAGCCGTGTTCATATGGTGCGGTTTTTTCAGTATTTTCCGCACGGCGTTTGTTTTCATTCGGTCCGCCTTAACAATCTAATTTGTTCCGAACGATGCGGCGGTGATAAATCAGGCCATAGTTTGCTTCCGCTCCATTGCGCGGAGTCAATCTATTTTAGGGGGCGTCCGTGCAGTTTTCAGTCGGAAAATACTGAAACAACGCACCATGTGAACACGGCTTAACAGTGTCAGTGAGAAACAATAAAACAAAATGGCTACCATTTTATCACATTTTATTCTGCTAGTATTCAAGAAATGATCAACAGAAATACAGACCATGTTTATTACATCATTAGAATTACCAGAGACTGTACATTTAACGAGACGTGTAATTCCGCCTCGTCGTCTATGACAACTGTGCCGCTTGCAGCGTATGAATTTAATTGGTATAAATCGGAAAAATCCTTTCCGTAGACATCCCTATTGAACGAAGGTTCTTGCCACTAATTATATGTAAGTGACCTCATGCGAGTTATCGCCCGTCCTTGTGTACGATTCATTTTGACCTCATGCGAGTTATCTCGAATTTGGCACGGGGAACGTGACTCGGTGAGCTCTCTAGTTTTATTTCTATTTATAAACTCTTTGGTGGGGACTGAACAATTTTCAAATAGTGCCGGTAAATAAAGGCAGGCCGGCTTAGGGTGGAAACACAGTGGAGATCGCACCTTCCCTCCAAATCGTTTCCATAAAACCGCGAGGAAAAAAGGGCTACCTGGTGCCTAGGGTAAGAGTGGAGATCGCACCTTCCCTCCAAGCCTCTCTCAACTTTCTTTCTCTTTCTTTTACTCGCGTTGCTTTTTAACTGGACATCTTATAATGGTCATTGTTATCCCACGAGTTTTGATCAAACTTGTATTGATGCGGGTTTTAACGAATAAGTACTTTTTTGCCTTTACGTCACTAATGCACATGAAGTAACAATGATTCTATTATATAAGATAGTGACGAGTGATTGTGAGGATGATAAAGAACGACAGATGTGACGATTGCGGTGAAGAGGATGAATATTTGGAGCTGCCTGGATAAACCATCAAACTATTTTTAAAAACGAAAACTTGCTGCAAAGGGTACTGAAAGAAACGAGCATTACATATTATGGTGTTCTCCTTGTTTCCACTTCACATTTCTCCATGATGAAAATGATGTAGCTGACTGAACCATGGAGTAACCGGTTACAGCTTCATCTTCTCCTTCGTTAGGTTCGACAGTGTTTCACAGTCTAAGCCCGAGAAATTATACAATGTTTTGCGCTTGCAATTTTAAAAAAGAAACAATGAAGAAAAACCTTTTTTTAGTCACTCTTCATTGTTCATGGGCTACTCTCCAATGTTCTTTTTTTCAATCGCAAGCCCAAAGCGTTCTCTATGTTCTCAGGCTAATTCCAACAGCTCATCAGCAGTGCCCATCGTATTCTAGTTTTGTTTTTGTTATCCAAACCGCATTATACCCCCAAGGAGTGCAGCTCCATGTCCAGCATTGTTGAAGTATAGTGCTGGAAAAAATGTATGGATCAGGCAGATACGGCAAGCAGGTGATCAGCCCACTGCGCCCTGAACCTTGAATGGCACAAAGAGCGTTACATTTTTAGGTGTTGTCCAAGTTTTGGCCAGAACAATATTTACTGTTGCCGTGGTGGTAAAACCCTCAGTAAGAAAACTGATTAGATTTTGCCACATAAGGCATATTATATTTTTATTCAAGGCATACTATTCAGACTAAAATTTGTTTCTAAGAGTGAGGTCAGTACATCCAAGAATAAGAATCTCGTCAGTTTGTAATCAGTTCAAGGTGTGGCTTACACGTTAAATGGACGTCAGAGTTGTACATATAAGAAACGTTACAGGAATTATATAATGGACATGGATGTGTATGATAGACAGTGCCAAATGGCTGATGGTGACAACAATTTCACAACAATAACAATGATGCATCGATGGTTTAGAATATCATAAGCCACACTTAAAAAGTAGTAGTAAGTATGTCCTTAAGCATCTTAGGCTCATAGGGCCGGAGCTTAACCCGGCGTGTACAAGTGACAATGTGTCCCTTTCTGGATAGGACGTTAGTCTGTCGCAAATTACTTTCCCAAATCTCATTTGACAGTTAGTACCCATTTCTATACCCGGGTCGAGTGAGGCAAATGGAGTTAAGGTTCTTACCCGATAAAAAAACCCAAAGAGCTTGAAGCCAGATTCGAACCACGACTCTAGCCATGAAGTCCGTTGTCTATACCACTCGGCCACCTCACATCATCTTACAAAGTTCCTGTTTAATTATTTGCAACTGCCACGAAGTGGCGGGTAGCTCAGTTGGTAGAGCGTGTGATCATGTGATCATCTACCTCTGCCGAGGCGGATTTGCCGTTAGCGCGGGTGGGTTGGATTCTTTCTGTCTCACACTTTTGTACGTTTGTTTGATTATTCAAGCCCCATTGATTAACAACCGCAATACAGTGTTGGGGCAAGCTCTGTGTTCTGCCACAAATGGTGTACACCCGCCACACATGGCAAAGCATAGAACTGGAAACGCTATGGATCCAAGAATTCCAGACAAGCAGGTGATCAGCCCATTGTCTCATACTACTGGCTATTATTTTGGTTCTATCACCGCGGCTGCTCTGCCCATGGTCGCCTTCCCTGGACTTTGACGCTCACCCCGACAGCCCTCCTACTCGAGCCAGTCAGGCGCGGAACGCCCCGGCAGCGGTGTAGAACTTCCAAGTCTGTTCAATAGAAATGACTCCGTGATAAATCAATTATTTGAGACAATGAAATGCAACAGTAATGGTCGAATCGGGGGTGTGATGATAAGTAAAGAACCTAATAGTGGGGTGGCCACGGGCATATCCCTTAACTGCTTACGGTGGGAAAATAATGGAGAACAACTTTTTTAGCTGCTCTATGTTGTTCGTTTTTTCTCAGCGTAAGCAAAAAAAAACAACCCATGATTGGCCTTTCTATCCTTTTCTTAGTCTAAAAGTTCTAAACTTTGAACTTTAACACCCTTTTTAACACATAAAGGTCATATCAAAGGCCGTTCAACAGAACTTGAAAAATTCTACGAGAATCTCCAGGACAGAGCCTTGAAAATTATGAAAGGTCCAGAGAAAAAACTCCGCACCAGCGTGACTTGAAACCCGGTCCTTCGTGTCCAAAGTCTAGCCTCACCCATTCGTGACGTCATCCAGCCAGGACCATGGTGGGTGACCCCTTGCTCTTCTTCCCTCTACTTTGCCTTAAAATAGATGCCTTACATGGAGTTCCAGAATATTATCGAAAGGTTATACGAATAATATGGCACCATTATGCATAGGGCAAGTGCCAACTCTGACCTTTGGAAAGATTTTGAACGCATCCGGTGCACATTAATATACCGCTATCTTGTTGGGAGCGGGGGGCGGGGTGGCCGAGTGGTCTAGACTACGGACTTCCATGGTGAGGGTCGTGGGTTCGAGTACGGCTTCAGGCACTTCGTTTTTTCCTTGGGCGAGAAACTTTACTCCGTTTGCCTCACTCGACCCAGGTGTAAAAATGGGTATCAAGACCTTCGCCATGGAAAACCCACGTCTTGCCTACGACTAAACGAAAGTACGAAAGCACAATAATTAATGAAAATTGAACGAGTAAATCAATCAATAAATAAATAAATGATCATTTAGATCTTGAACTGAATGACTCGATCTCATGTCCCACCTTACAAGCAAAACTAGTAACTGTACACATTGAACAAGCAAGATTGCATCTTTGAAAAACCTCTTTGACATGTGTGGAGTCGAGGTGGCCGAGTGGTCTAGACTACGGACTTCCATGGCGAGGGTCGTGGGTTCGAGTACGGCTTCAGGCACTTCGTTTTTTCCTTGGGCGAGAAACTTTACTCCGTTTGCCTCACTCGACCCAGGTGTAAAAATGGGTATCAAGACCTTCGCCATGGAAAACCCACGTCTTGCCTACGACTAAACGAAAGTACGAAAGCACAATAATTAATGAAAATTGAACGAGTAAATCAATCAATAAATAAATAAATGATCATTTAGATCTTGAACTGAATGACTCGATCTCATGTCCCACCTTACAAGCAAAACTAGTAACTGTACACATTGAACAAGCAAGATTGCATCTTTGAAAAACCTCTTTGACATGTGTGGAGTCGAGGTGGCCGAGTGGTCTAGACTACGGACTTCCATGGCGAGGGTCGTGGGTTCGAATCCGGCTTCAGGCACTTCGTTTTTTTCCTTGGGCGAGAAACTACTCCGTTTGCCCCAATCAACCCAGTTGTAGAAATGGGTACCGATTCTCAAACGAGTCTTGGGAAAGTATTCTGCGATAGACCAGCGTCCTATTCAGAAATAAAGTGACAGTGTCACGTGTCCCCTTCACGCTACCGAACCGGGTTAAGCGTTGGCCCTAAGAGCCTTAAAGACTCTAAAGGACATACTTTACTCACTTGTTGGGCGCCGTTATGTTACTTGGTTTGCTACTTCTTTGGTTTGGTTGGTTGTCTTTTTTTAATCTTTTTCCTTTGATTGTTTGTTGATTGCTTTCGATTTCTTTCAGTCGTTGTTTTGTTTCGTTTTGCTTTGTCTTTGTTGGGCTTCTTTGTGTGTGTGTGTGTGTTGTTGGTTTGTTGAGTTTTTTTGTGCTGTTTGTTTTTACATATAGCTTATGATATGTATTTTCTTTTTTTAGGGAGGTGGGGGGGAGGGGGGGGGGGGGGTGTGAGGAGCCACTGCTCTTTTGTTTTCACATCATGGCCTCCACAGTATTTTTCGTTTAACACTTTTAGGTGGCTGGCCTGGTCTGTCGAAGTATTGCAATAGATCTTTGTTTCGTGGTTGTTTGTGTGTGTGTGTGTGTGTGTGTGTGTGTGTGTGTGTGTGTGTGTATGTGTGTGTGGTTGTTTGTGTGTGTGTGTGTGTGTGTGTGTGTATGTGTGTGTGTGTGTGTGTTCTACGGTGCTGTCGACACAGGAAGGTTATTTCAGCGCCCAGCAATAGAGCTAAACTGTTACCATTAAACATACAAGGCGGTTAGTAATGTTCAGTTGGAAACTCTACTAGGAAATTAAAAAGCTACTGTGTATTGAACGGAATAACAGAATTGTCTGTGCTGGAATAAAAACTAGTTTGTCAGTCTCTCGACTATTCTTTTAAAATGTTCCGATTTAAGGCGGATTTCGTTATATCCGAAATTCGCATGCGAAATTGACATTGGTCAAAAATTGGTTCGTTTCCCCCATTACTTCAAAGAAAATAAACGGGTTGCTAAATTCGAGTGAAAGGAAATACCTTACTTACTTATCCAATTTCCTTTTACCATTGCAGTGTAAGGCCAGCAATATGAGGCTGGATTTCTCTGGATCAAGATATAAAGCCAAGCAGGTGATCAACCCACTGTGAAAAGAAAGGAAATACCAATTGAAAAAATTTTTGACGGATGCGAACTTTGCATGCGAAATTCGGATAGACAAGGAAATCCGTGTTTAGCTTCGGTGAAAACCCCGGCTGATCCACCCATGTCACAGGCGTTGGGGCTTTTTGCATTGCAGCATCGACACAAACTCCTGTCTGAGGGTGAACAGACGACATAATATGAAAAAAAACCCCGATAGATGGAAAGATATATAAAATGGACAACAATTAAATGGATAGATATAGATACATTGATAGATAAAAGATGAAGAGATTGATAAATAGATACGGTAGATGGTAGATAGATTGATAGAAAGATATCATGTCGATTGATCATTGATAGATAAATAAATAGATATAGAGATAGGAGGTAAAACGTTAGTTAGATAGATAGATAGCTAGATAGATAGATGGATGGATAGATATATGGATGGATGGATAGATAGATAGATGGATGGATGGATAGATAGATAGATGGATGGATAGATAGATGGATGGATAGATAGATGGTTGGATGGATAGATGGATGGATAGATAGATGGATGGATAGATATATAGAGAAGATAGATGGAAAAGATTGAGTGTTAACCTGGGCACGATAGATGGATCGATAGATAGACGGATAGATAAATAGAATGTAAACATATAGATAGATGGACAATTATATAAATATATAGATAAATAGAATGTAGATGTATAGATAGATGGACAGATGTATAGATAGATAGAGAGGGGGATAAGCAGATAGAGTATAGATAGATAAATAGATAGATGGACCACTAGATAGATAGATAGATAGATAGAAGGTAGAAAGATAGATATACAGGTAGATAATATATAGATAAATAGATAGATATACAGAGATAGATAGATAGATGGACAGATTGATAGATTGATTTCCCACCTGTATTTTGTGGAAGTAACCATCAAAACGTAAAAATTTTGACCAAAGTTGAACAACCGGATCAGATGAAATAATTGCCAAGTGCGTAGAATATTTCCGATGGTTTCTGGAACTCTGGCGTCTTCGTGTTGGTTTGCAAACCAAACATACTCAATCGTCTAAAAATGATTGGAAAACAATTCATCAATATCCGTATTAGAAATAATAATTGTGTTATTATTGATTAGTGTATTCGATCAAGTACGACGTACGACGCCCATGTCTTGTCATCATTATCGTCATTGCCTTTCACCCCTAGGCCACGGACAAGAGACTTCCACTTTCCTCTGTCTTGAGAGATCTTTCCAAGTTGGCTCCAGCTATATTATAACCCATTCTTTTCAATTCCCTTTCCACTCGTTTTCTCCACGGCTCATGTGGCTTACCTCGAGCCCCTGTTCCCTGTGGCTTACCTCGAACCTGTGGCTTACCTCGAACCCCTGTTCCCTGTGGCTTACCTCGAACCCATGTTCCCTGTGGCTTACCTCGAACCCCTGTTCCATGTGGCTTACCTCGGACCTGTGGCTTACCTCGAACCCATGTTCCCTGTGGCTTAACTTGAACCCATGTTCCCTGTGGCTTACCTCGAACCCATGTTCCCTGTGGCTTACCTCGAACCCCTGTTCACTGTGGCTTACCTCGAACCCCTGTTCCCTGTGGCTTACCTCGAACCCCTGTTCCCTGTGGCTTACCTCGAACCCCTGTTCCTTGTGGCTTACCTCGAACCCCTGTTCCCTGTGGGTTCCATTACAATGCCTGTCTTTGTCATAATCGTGCAGTATTGGTGTTATCAAACAATTAGTCCTCAAGTACATTCGACTCATTGGGCCGGAGCATAGCTCGGTTTTGGCAACGTGAAGCGACAAGTAACAATAAAGGAAAGGACACTGGTCTGAAGCAGGTTACTCTCAATGTGTCAATCGGACACCGGAGCAAAGTTTCTGGCCCAAGGGAAAATAGAAGATGAAGTGCCTGGGTGAGATCCACCGAAGTCCTCTGTCTTAAACTATTTCATCACCTGGCAACCATTAGCTAGTCTATATATAAAACTGTAACAGTATGAGATTGACATTTTGAGGGGGTTCGAACAGCCCATCAATCGACCAATTTATAGCCATTGAATGAATATTAACCACGTTTTCACAGCATGTATCTTAATTATTGGACTGTGTTCTGCACCTACCAATGATTGATAGCACTCTGTCTGTTTTTCACAAAATTGTAATTTTAAGACACATTTCTGTTTTCGTTGACAATCACAGAGCGTGGGTCTATCAATGAACACAGCAGACAAGCTGAGCCCATTTTCAACTACAATACACTGAATTATGATTTTATATTAATACATACATTGATATATATACTTTTCATAGTAGGATTATCATAAGAATTAACATAATATAAGTAAATTCGTCATCCCTTGACAACGCCTCGTCTAATTTGCGATGCGAATTATCGAGTGGCTGTAATCAAAGTGTACACCAATGTAGACTAGGGTGCCTATGCCTACACCTACGGCAAAAGTATTGACGCCATTGAATCTTGATTCTGCTTAGAGTAAAATTAAATGATGTCATTTTTCTCTGACCACACGATGCCTTACGGTGTTGCTATAATATGTTTTAGGAAGTGTTTGTATGGGGACCTTAGTGCCTATAATATTATAAACAAAACAGGGCGTGTTTTTGGTATAGGCACCCTAGTGTACAGTGGTGTACAATTTGATTACAACCACCCGATAATTCGCACCGCAAATTAGACGAGGCGTTGTCGAGGGATGACGAATTTACTTATATTATGTTAATTCTTATGATGATCCTACTATGAAAAGTATATATATATATATATATATATATATATATATATATATATATATCTGTGTGTGTGTGTGTGGGTGTGTGTGTGTGTGTGTGTGTGTGTGGGTGTGTGTATGTATTAATATAAAATCATAATTCAGTGTATTGTAGTTGAAAATGGGTTCATTGATAGACCGACGCTCTGTGATGGTCACGCTATAATGCCTAGTGATTATTGGCAATGTTTTATCATTTTTAAAAATAATTATTTGAAATAAGCAGCGGTCCCATCTTGAACAACACGCGAGTTAAATGTCATAAGCTTAACAGGGCAGAACAAAATGACGCAGAACTGTACGGGTATAACCTTTCCTCGGCTATCAAACAACACAGGACAACATTCTGCGTCATTTTTTTTTCATTTTTGCCTTTTCACCTTTTGGTCTACAGCTTCCAGAAGCCCTCATTTTAGTCCAATTTCATTGAACCAAATTGTTTTCACAAGAGAAGAAAATAAAGTCAAACCTACCTCAACCAGAGACACTGGGGTCAAAGTACAGAACGCCATCAGTGACACTGCCACCAGAGAAATCATCACTTTGAAGTCTCGACTCTCTCTTTTTCCATCAGGCTTGGCAAAGCTCTTCCTGAACGCTTTGCTGCGTTGGACGACAGCGATGATCCAGATGTTTAACAAGAAAATTAAAATGCAAGGAAGAAGAGAATGGAGGACAAGGAGTTTTATACTGAAGTATAAACCGTAATCGGAATGTTCCTCTGAAAGTGTACACAAGCCGGATTCGGGAGAGTTATGTACGAATAACAAGACCGGGATTCCTTCAATACATCCGACGAGGACCAAGGTCAGAGAAATCCAGGTTGCCGTTTTGACTGTGCTAACGACGCTTCGGAGCTTAAAGGGAAAAACCACGGCGATGAATCGATCAAATGAGAATACAACGACAAACCACGGAGACATGAGTTGAGAGAAAAAATGGAAAAAAGTCCACGTCCTACAGAGCCAATCGCCTATGGCAAAAAAATCCTCTATGATATCGAAGTGGTAGTCGAAGATGTCTTCTGTACATACTGTGAAAAGAACAATAGAATCCATTACTGCTAGGAACCGGAGGTAGACAGAGTAGGATACTGATGGAAATCGACGTTGCATGAAAACGAAAAGAGTAACGTTCCCTATTAGACCGGATATGAGGATGAAATAAATGAAAAACAGGTAGACATCATGGGACACGATTTTATCTGAATCGTCCTCGTGCTCTTCTTGGTTTTCGTCATCCATCTGATCCACGGTCTCGTCAATGCCTTCCGTGTGATTCGTTCCATCAGCCTTACGACTTTCCTCTAAAAGAGATAAAGTAGTCTTGTCGAAGGTTACGTTTCTTGTTTCGTTTTTCGAAATCATATTTCGAGTAAACGAGCCTTCAGAATTTGCGTTTTTATTTAACAACATCAAATCCGCTGTTGAGTTCACCCGTGGAATCCCAACGCAACACGTCAGGAAGACAAGTAAAAAATAGCTTGTCATCTTTCTAGTCGACAGCATTTCGTATGATCGTGTTTTGTACGAAAGATTCCATTTATACCTTGTCTCGTAATCAAACACTACACCTGTTGAAAGTTCTCACTGTCAGGCAACTAACGAACCACGCCCCCTTTGTGCGGCGACGGGCCTGTCTCGCCGTCTCGATTTACAGGTGGTTATAGTTTTTAGTGCACACTACCCGTAATGTTTCGTAAATATAATAATTTTTATTATTATTATTATTATTATTATCATTATTATTATTATTATCATTATTGTTGTTATCATTATTATCAATTATTATTAAACTCTTTGATGGAGATGTATAGCAGAGGGGGCATTGGAAGTATTGATGGCGATGATGGTGGTAGTAGTGATGACGACGACGACGTCGATTATGATGATGATGGTTGTGATGGTAGTGGTGATGATGATGAGGATAACCTTTAGTACCTTTCGGTGTAAGGTTTATGCGTGATACACACACGTTCGCCATTGATCCCTTTTTAGTGGCAGGATGACCGTAATGTTCGCCTCAACTTTTAAAAAATGCTTTAGAAATGTTTGCTTTATCACACTCGAATTGTTTACTACTTAATAAGTTTTAAAAAATGTTATAATGTATAAAATTTAATTGACACTTTCGATGAGCTAAGGGGAGTTTAGACTGCGGACTAATTTATTTTTAAAAATAATTAATGTGTACCCCGTAGAAATCAGCATTGTTTCTCTACCTGGTACTTTAATCCGGGGGCTACTTGTCGATAACCTCCCCCCCCCCCCCCTAGGGATATTTTATACCGTTGGGATTTTCTAAAAGTAGGTTATGTGAGGCATACAGAAAAAAAAGTTTGCACAAAAAAAGTTGCACGTTGAAGAGTTATTGCCCTTGAAAGGTTATTAAGTGCATTTTTAAATGTGTTTCATGTTTTTGCCCTTTCCTACATTATGAAAGTTTTGATTTGGACATGTAA
>JARBEQ010315031.1:0-16594 GCA_030265355.1 Tritonia tetraquetra
CTTGTAGAGGCAAAGAGGATGTCACTGAATAGGGATCAATGGCGAGAGTTTGTGTATCATGCATAAACCTTACACCGAAAGGTACTAAAAGGTTATTGATAAAGAAAGAAAGAAGGTTATATGTAGCAATGCCAATCACTACGATTGTTTTCATGCGAAAACTGGGTCCTGAGGCAACCCGCACAGTATATCTTTAGAAATTCGCGAGGCCGTCATTTATAAATAGAATGGAATGAAACTTGGCATCCAATTAGAAAAAGAGTCAACCTAGTAACATACAATCTTCGTACTAGTTTCGGAACCGGTCGAAATCTTCAAAAACTCCCAAGTTTTTATTTATCTGGAAAACGAAGAGGAGCTGATACATGCGTTGACGCAAGGTGAAAGGTCAATGTCTCTTCTTTCTGAAATGTCAATAATATTGATCAAGAAGTTTTTGTACATTGAATTAAAACATCTACCCAACTGGCAGAAACATGCGGCCATGCCGGCTGACCTCGTCACCAATCACGGTCAACATGGGGTCACTGCATGATTGCTAGACGCGATTTCATTGGTCGACCGACTCAGCTGGATGAGGGAGAGTTCACTTCAATGCAAAATGTCTATCTCTTTGTTATTTCTTAAGGGGGGAGGTGCGATGGGCGATTCTGTTTGTGTTGTTGTGAAATATCACAAATAATTACTTAAAATTCAAGTAAATGTTAGGCTAATATTTACTATATTTATTAGTATGATGTGGAAAATAGCCTTGAGATTTCGCGAATAGGGGAAATACATATATATATATTTGTTAGACATAATTTATGACTCGCGACCCCCTACATATCGGACAAAATGAACTCGCTGCCCTAGTTTCCTTTACGCACTATGAAATGAGCTTCTTATTTTGTGTATTTTCCAACTTTTAACAATTTGATGATGGTTCTACAATGTTACTCATTTGAATCAGATTCCACATTAAATTTCCATTCAGAATGCCAAGTTTCATTCAAATCATCTAGTAATTAACCAAAATATTGAAGATTTTGTAAAAAAAACAAGCGTAAAGAGGGTCCATATTTCAGAATATTTTCCTCTTTAAAAGTCTACAACTTTTTTGCCGACTTCAAAACAGCATAACTTTTTTATTTTTGGATGGGATTTCAAATTTCAAACGGTTATTTTCTTTACAGTACAGAGATAGTCTAGAGCTATCAAACTGACACAGTTAGAAGGGCTTAAAAGCCAAAAACAAAATTTCAATGGCATTGCTATTATATGGCTTTTGTGTCTTTTCCAATACTATCGGTTCTACCTCAATAAACTAAATCTATATTCAAATACTTTGTGGCTTCTGCTACTAATACTACTATCTAATGATGTCACGCTCTCACTCTCAGAGAAGAAATGTCAACAAAAAAAACTTATTAACCCAAAATTATTCATCGCTGACCTTATTTTGACAAAAGCTCATACTAGAAAGCTTCAATAGTGATGAGCATAAGATTCTTCAGCTTGAGACTCTTTTTTAGTTAAAAATCAAATTAATTTTTTCTAAATTTCATCACCTCACTGACCCTACACCACACACAATACAAGACCCTTAGATGCACATTACATAACTTCATGTTCAACCACATGGAAAATAGCACTTCGGACATGAATCTTAGAGAAACTGGTGGACTTTTTAAAAAGATAATATGGTCGTGGGTATTATACCCATCTCCATGTCCACCCAAAGGACCCCCCCCCCCCCCCCCTCCTATTCAACAAGTCAATGGTGATTCTATCGATGGTTGTGTTGCAAAATACTTACACAAACACAAAGTATAAGGAGGTACAGCCAATGATCAACACCCAGGCGCATGTTGCTGGTATTATCTTTGTAGATAATTCGCACTTGGGCATGGTTGGGTGCTAAATTAAGGCATAATTAACAATTATTAATAACGATATCCATAGAAACAACTTTTCCGGGGTGCATACACTAGGCCTAACAACAACCTTGAGAAATAGCTTCCGGTCAGTAAAATTAATTCCTAAAAAAATGTTTATCTTAAGGTCTTATTATTCTCTTAAATTATTATCGTTAACAATGTACATTCAAATTCAATGATTTATTTTCATAAAACGAATACAATTAAAGACACGGCGTTTGTAATATTGTCGTAATATTCATGCGCCATACCGGTTATTGTTCTACGCATGTTTTGACGGAACTTCCGCTCTCTGAGTTCAATATGGCCGATAAACAATAACAATCAGGTTACCTTCAGCCTACAGTCTACAGACCACACGTTTTGATTATAATGATAAAGATATTTATCATATCAATCAATTAACAGTTACTCTTTGTTATTTGATAATGGGCAATAAATCTTCACACACTAGTCGCAAAGACCACAATGAAAGCGGTGATAGTGATTCCAATGACCAAGAGAGTAAAGATTTTTCAACTGGGCTTTCAAAACGTCAAAGTCGTAAAATCCATATCCCTGCCTTGATAACATTGTTTGAAGTATGTAGACCTAGCATTGTTTGACATTTCTTGATATTAACGCTTTAGTTTTTCTAAATAAAAGCTTTTAGATGTATGATGTCAGTGTCAATACTTACTTTAATTTTACTCTTAGAGTAATAGAGTAGTCTAATCTATAAGAATATGATTGATGCATATTTTTGTTTATTATGAAATGAAAATGACTAGACCGTCAAGATAGGTACTATTTTAGATGAGATTGAGTTAGACAATTAGAGTAAACCCCTGTACTGTGTCATCCCTGTGCTTATCCCTCACTTTTGTTGATAGATAACCTACTTTCACGCCTTAGGCCTAGGCTTTCGCTAACTGTTGATGGTTTTAACACATTCCTACCTGCGCAGGTGTAGCTACCGCTGGGGTTTACAGTACATACAGTTACAGTTCGAAAAGGATAAAGACAATGTTGTTCAAACCAATTTTGCACCCTTCGTGAACAAACCTTATGACGTCACCATTGTTTAGTAAAAAATTCTGTTGATATATATTGTCAAATAATCACCACCCTGATAGTCCATCAAATCATATTCTCTTCTCCTTAACTTCTTGTAAATAAAAAAGTGCCAAAGTTACATGCTGAAGAAAGCGCTTGTATGGTTGGACATTTTCAATCAGGTACCAGTGTAACAAATTGCTCTACCTATTTGATATTTCAAGAATATGCGTGTTAATATTATTGTACTCCAGAAGTATGACCAAACAAGACTAGTTTTGGTGAAATGGGAAGCCTCAAAAGACAAGCACAGACTAGGATGCAGATATTATTCAGGAACTTGACAACACGTTTTAGTCGTCAGACACACTGTCAAACGAGGACTTCATGAAGCGCTAAAATCGACTTGCTTATTCCTATAAAGTTGTTTCTTTTCCAATAAACTCATCACAGTTTTCTTTAGTTATAAAATTTTGAAATTAATATTTTCTCTTCTCTCTTTTCATTTTTCTTTATTCGTGATCAGAAATTGGAACTCACAGCTGATGGGGGAAATGCTCACCCTGGTGAACTGTCAAAAGCTACATTTGAGGTAAAGTTTGAATTTAATATGAGAACTGTTTGGGATTTGTGGAATTTTTTTTGATAAATCAAATCCTATCTGTTTACAAGTATAAGGCCTTCATAAAGACTACATTATTTCTTACACTTGACAGAATGCATTTCACGGCCCCCTCCACATATTTGGCAAGCTAATGTTCTTGCAGATGGTTAGAGATGGTGTTTCCACAATCAGAGAAAGAATTACTAGGGAACAGTTTGTAAAAGCTGGTACAGAAATTCTCCAAATGTTTGAAGAAAAACAGCTGGTAAAGTACTACTTTCACTTGTTTGCCTCCGGGAGAGATTACCTTACTCCAGAAGGTAAGAAAGAGTAAGATGTTAAACTTTTTAAATTTGTGTTGAAGTAAAGACTGTCTTTTTGTAAATTTTTTTACATTGTCAAGAAAATCATTAAAAATTTAAGATCATTGACCGTTAGCAAAAATATTGAGAAAAGCAATTTAAAAATCAAACATATCTGTGAAGTCTTTTCTTGATGGTTTTCGATATTTTTTATATTGTTGTGGACCGTCGTGTAATTGTTCTCTATTCATCTCTTTCTTTCTTTTCCTCATTCAATATTGTTTGACTCCAGATGCTAAACAGATGTTCCAGATTGCATTCACCTTGACCTTATCCTTGTCCCAAATTTTGTATAAAGACGATGAGAGGGACGAAAGGTTACTCAAAGCAATGGCTACAGGGCTGGTTTGTATTCTTCTGACTTTATTTATCTCACCTTATATATCTTAATTGGACGTAAATGTGTCACCATATTATTTACATCATTTTAACCTATTGTTTTCCTGTTTCTTCATGATATGAAGAAGATGATTTTATAGTGTCTAAAGCCTACTTGTTTTCCTTCGCTTGGAACTTAGAGAGTTAATGATTAATGTTGTTACCTATTTTGCTTTCATTTTCAATAACAAATAATGGATTCTGAGGGCTGATCCTCTACTTGTCTGAAATCCTTGCATCTCTAGCTGGCTATGTTTGGCTGGGTATATGATGGTTGGGATGTCTTCATTCAATTGCGTAACATCTTGTACACTATTTGTGATAGAACATTGGACTGGCCCCAAAACTATTTTGCTGTATTAATGGGGCTTGATTGAACAAACATTAACACAGATGTTAGTATCTTCAGATAAATTCATTTTAAATTTTGTGTCAATGTTATGGGGTTGCTTTACGAGTTTTGCCTTGGGTACAAAGGAAAGCTTTAGATTTAATCTTTTCTTTTTCTATTGTGCTTTAATATATATGTAATTGTCAATTTTTTATTTATTTATTTTTTCAGTTTGGCATACAGACAGAAATGAAGCTGGAGAAATTCAGTAAATGGCTTCAAACGTCATGTCCTCACATGTTCCATTGTGTACACAACTGGGTGTGTAATGTCATGACTGGCTCCACCTTGCCAGAGGAAGTTGTAAGCTTTATTTACATTTAATTCTGTAGAAATAACTCTGCTTTACCGTCTCTGGTTTCGCTTTCAAGTATATAAAGACAATAGAACAATGCCCATTACAATTCAGTGTCCATTTTCAGAATGAACTCTCAATGAACATGCCTGTCACCAAAGATTTATAAACTATTATTCCCATTTGTGTGGGTTTAAAAAAATATATATCATATTAAGGGGTCCCTTAAACAAAAGTTTGTTTATCAAGGGATTCTTATATGATTTATTTCACTGCACAGAGAAACTCGAGAGAAGCCTAACATTTTTCACACCTTGCAATAGTTCGTAAAATATGTGCTCTTTAACATATATATATATCATTTATTTTTAATGCAAAAAGCCCTCAGAGAAAAGGTGTTATAATACAGTTTTGGAACTAACTGTTTGTAGACCCTTACATGTTCACTGTGGGTTTCTGCCTCATCTTGATAGTATTATTTTTAAGTGTTAAGTGCTTAGAAATTTCGATTGTATCTCAAATGTTATTGATGATGTTTTATGAATGCTCTTTTTCATATCTTCTTCTTAATTTTCTTCTTCCAGGAAATGGCAAGAGTGCCACAGCTTGACGGTTTTGTTAGCGGAAACAACAGCGTTTCCATGGCAATCTTGTGGCTGTTATCCATCACCCTGCCAGCCATTTTTACCAAACAGAAAGAGCCGCCAAAGGCATCTGGTTTTTCCGATGGTGCCAAGAGACACAGTTTGGCTACAGCAGACCCTCTGTTGACTGCTATGATTCTGCTCAGAAAAAATGTATGTCACAGTGTTGAATTGTTTTGATTTGTATTGTTCACATGTGCCACTTTTCTGCCAAAAGGTCGAATTCCACATTTTCGTCCGCCTCCGCTGTCGTAAATTCTACCTGCCAAAAACCTGTTCTCAGATTTTTATTAACAGGGAAAAATGCGAAACCTTGAATGTATGAATCTATGAGCAGCTTGTATTGGAATTCTTTATCAGCAAAGAAAGGAAAGCTATATTATTTATTGTCGCATGCATACACTGTACTGTAATTGATGCTCAGGTCATGAACGATACTGTGCGAAGGCCTAACAAATTTATATCACTTTCTGTGAGTTGAAAAAGACTCAAAGTTTTTCCGTGATGGCTGACGGATCTCACAGATTTTGCTCGACCTCCACTGCCTCAACTTTGCCCGTTTGCGTTGACTATTATTGTGTGCCTATCTAAACTAAATTGCAATCGCCTTTTTAATTCATGTATCCTGTTGAACGTCAAGTGCAATTATTTCAAAACACCAGGCCATCGCTGGTAGTCTACCGTTAAGAACTCAGAACATTGGCTGCATTCTAGAATTCTACTTTCATTCTCTTTACCGATCTGGTTCATTTGATATATTATATTGTTTTATTACAAGTATTTGTTATTGGGTATGAAACAAGCAGGAATGAACTTGGTCCTCATGGAAACACTGTGATTTGCCTACTTAGCTCACTGAACGTTAGAAACAAAGGAATAAATTATATAATGGGCATTTCTTCACTGGTGGGGGGGGGGGGGGGTATTAATCTTTACATGAAGCTGAAATCTGACAATTTTTATTTTTATGTAGAGGCTATGGAATACTCTTTCTGTTGTCTGATTTAGTGTGGTATGTACAATTTTGCAACCGCCCTGTAAAAAGTTCTTCCCTTTTCAAATTTGCTAGTGGCACCCATAAATGATTGTTGTTTTTAGGGGTTCGTTGTTTATTTTTTGTGGGGTTTGGGTTTTTTTAATTTTATTTTATTTACAATGAAACGTTGTTATACTGCTTACTCTGGGACTAAAGGACAGTTGGCATTGGAAAGAGAATGGCATTATAAGGAAAAAGTTCAGGAGAATGAGGGATGTCATCAGTATTGAACAAATGACCAAAACCCCTTAATTTTGCTCACTGGAAAATATGACTTAACTATTTCTTGGGTTGACATGTCACTTTCATTTTATAAAATTTTCTAATTTTTCTTTTTCTCTGAAATTGTGATATTCCGATGAACACCAAATTCCATCGAATTTCATTATCAGTTCAGTTCCGGGTTGCCACTGTTTACTTTTTATCGTTCTGTGTTTTCTGGGTAACAGATGTTGCCATTCAGTATTGAAGATTTGCTTCTGATTACCAGTTGTTATGGTCCAGGACCTCATTATTATATTTCCTTCTATATCTTTTTTTTTCTTACTTCCAGGCCAGACTTCCTCAGGTTCAGAGCTGGAAACCCTTATACAACAGTGACAATCATGGCATGTCTATAAACAGGTGAGCGCTTGTAGTCACAATTTCCTTAGGTACTTGTATTAGAGGGGTTCCAGTGGCGTAGAGGTACGGTTCTCGTCTCTGAAGCGAAAGGTACCGGGTTCGATTCCAGACAGCGACAGGTATTTTTCTCCTTGAAACTTAGTGAAAACATATATGCCACTCCCCTGATCCTATTCAGATAAGTGGGATCAAGAACCTAGTCCTATTGGAGATGGACGATAAATTCAGAGGTCCTGTGTGCATGTTGCACACGTTTAAGAACCCTTGGCAGTTAATACGAGTAGGCCACTGTCCGGGTAGAATTAATTCCTACCACAAAGGT
Organism: Tritonia tetraquetra; assembly: GCA_030265355.1. NCBI lineage: Eukaryota > Metazoa > Mollusca > Gastropoda > Nudibranchia > Tritoniidae > Tritonia > Tritonia tetraquetra. Next base: position 7,611 of record JARBEQ010315031.1, read on the forward strand.
CACAGTGGTTTGATCACCTGCTTGGCTTAATATCTTGATCCAAAGAATTCCTTCCTCATAGTGCTGGCCCTACACTTTAATGGTAAAAGGGTACTGGATAATAAAGAATCTACTAAGCCTTACAATATATTTGTAATTTTATGAAAGTAAGATATGTAGTAAACTGTTTATACTCGTGCAGCAACATTCAGCCATGAATGAAAACTGGGAGAATTAAATATTTTGTGTGTTTTTGTGAGATAATTCATGTTTTATGATAAAATGCTTGCCTTCATTATCAATTGTGTGTGTGTACAACCTATTTATAATGAGGCTATTACTTTATTTGGTCAGATTCCATCACCATGTGTCGTCGTACAATGCAGCAACAGTGACATTCTTTTCCTTTGAAGGCCGCAATCTCTACTGTCTGGCTATAGATACTGGATGGAGGTGAGAATGATGAAGACCAAAACCTCTTTTCTTTATTTTTCTAATGCAATATCTTGATTCACAGTGGGTTGATCACCTGCTTGGCTTAATATCTTGATCCACAGAAATCCAGCACTCATAGTGCTGGCCCTACACTGTAATGGTAAAAGGGAACTGGATAAGACTTAGTTTGTCACATCCTGCAGTGGACACTTTTATTTTGATGTTCAGAGATTCTTTTTTATACTATGATTATTTTCATATGTAACAACAGTATGCAGGCACAAGGTGGTTTGCATTGCAATGTACTTACTAAGGTCTGGATTCCAATGAGAGTTTAGGTTATCAATGACTCTTCTCTATATCACAAAAAAAAAGTTAGCTGCCAAAAAATCACTTGGACAATTTTTTTTAATATTTTAAAATTTAAAACATTTTAAAGGCTGCATATTTTATAGCTATCATCTAAGACAGTTATTACCTCTGCAAATAATTATTTTTATACTTCCTAGAGTGATATGTTTTATGAAGTGAATGAAAGAGTTGGATATTGACCCATGCATGATGCTTCCTTTTTTGTGATCACTCAGGGAAGGTCCCGTCAAATTTGGTGGAAATGATTGCATGTTGATTCAAGTTCTTCCAGTCTACAGGGTAGTACAAGGTAATGGTAGCTGTCTGAATATAAAATCTACTCTCTCTCTTGTGCGTATAAATGCCATCTTTTGTTCTTCTTTCACGTTGACAGACATCCTTTGTAAAAATGCATTACTAAATTTCTCTGCCCACATTTTAAAAAAATTAATTCTCTGGTTTTACTATAATGTGGATTTCAATGAAATATATCAATCATTATTTGTTGTCTTAATGTTACTATAGGAGTTTGAGTACAAACAAAGACAAATATGAAATAAAAAGGTCAATGAAAATGTTATTAACTTCCAACTTTGGAAATGATTACTATTACATTTTCATATTTACCTTTTAGTCCAAGCTTCCGGCAGCTCTTGTCTATGAATGCTTGTTTGGGATTGTCAGATTGTTAATGATTGACTCTTTCGGGTTCCTGGGGTTTTAGGGGGAAATGGGGGAATAAAATTATCAGGAAACCATTGTCTCATTTCCAGCGGGCGCCAACATGGTCAGATGGTGTGAGAATACCAGGGGCATTCCAAATGGTATTCAAGTTGGTTGTGATGGAATGAGTGAAGTCCTCAGGGTCCCCAAGGACTTTGATCAAATCCTACACTATGGTGTGCCTTGTGGTCTGCATCGATTCGAGGTAAATGATCAGTGGCAATTTGTATCATATTAAGAAAAACATGCGTTGCTTTTGTGTTTTCTTTTTTTTTGCTGATTAAGAAGTGATGTTTGTGGTATAGGATGTCCCTTTAAAAATGTGTACATGCTATAAATTTTAATTTTAAATGTCGTGTGATTGATTTATTTTTTATTAATTTTTATTTTCACCAATTGATTGAAGACAAATCTGTCATATTTTGAATTGTCTTTCTTACTTCTTTCTTATCCAATTCCCTTTTACCATTACAGTGTAGGGCCAGCACTATGAGGCTAGATTTCTCTGGATCAAGGTATTAAGTCAAGCAGGTGATCAACCCACTGTGACCTTTGTTGTAGGGATTATTTTTGCCCGGACAGTGCTTTGCGGCTTACTCTTATCGATTTTTAACTGCCTGTTCTTTAACGTGCGCAACGTGCACACAGGACCTTCGAAGTTTATTGTCCACTCCGATAGGACTAGGTTCGAGATCCCACCTACCTGCATAGGATCATGGGAGTGGCATATAGGTTTTCACCCAGTTTCACGGAGAAAAATAACGGACGCTGCCGGGAATCGAACCATGTACCTTTCACTTCTGAGGCAAGAACCGTACCTCTGTGCCACTGGGACCCCCTTTTTTGTTAAGAAATAAAAATTTGTGTCCTCTCTACAGAATGGAAATCAAGGGAAAAGATAGGTAAATAGAATTGCATCTTTTTTCCATTTTCACTAGGTATGGGGTTGTGGTGCTGAGGATGCGTTTGAATCCCAGGTCAAACAGAGGAAGTGGGAGGCTGCTGCTGTCCAGAGAGAACAATCCAGAAAAGTAAGTCTCTCATTTTATGTTTGTTTCTTTGATCAAACCCCATTAATACTGCAGAGCAGTGTTGGGGCCAACCCAGTGAAACTAGCCGATAACCACATATTAAAATTTCAAATTTTTGTCTTAGGTACTGTGATTTTTTAAATAAAGACAAATTTCGACAATCAACCACGCCAAATTTTAGCTATATTATTCTTGAATTGCTGTGAAATGAGACTGATTTACTGCAAGGAAAATATTGATTCCAGTGATGTATCGGACATCGATGTTGCCATACTAAATTCCATAAGCTTTTTATGGGCAAGAAAAGTAAAGATTCAAGTCATCAATTTTTTTTTAATTCCCCCGTTTTATTGAATTTTACTTTTATTATTTTTGCTTAACACAAATAATGTTGTGAAACATGCATGTAATATATATCATTTGTTTGGGAAATTATTTCCTTGTCTAAGAATAATTTTTAATGAATTTATTAGCACAAGATTGTGAACAGGGATTTTGTTTTAAATATGGGTCTGATTTTTGTACAGGGTTATCTCCCTTGCCTTGAAACGAGGTGAGAAATCCCTGATTGGGCTGAACAGTAATGGGTAAAGTAAGAGTTGGCAGGCCTGCTTAAAGATACACTCATAATTTTCATGTGACCTTCATGTAGCGTAATGTTGTCATGTAAGTTCTGATTGTCCGTCCGAAATATAAATATTATATGAACATATACAAAACACAACCTATGATTATTGATAGGGTTTATACTCATGTTTTGGGTTTCAAATCTGTTTAATTGTCGTCATGACCTATTGGTAGTGATTTTCAAACTGTTACACTCAGTACAATGTGCACGCCTGTTAGATATCAAGCAGACTTACCAACTCCTGTTACTTGGAGGGACTCTCTTGAATTCTAGTAAATTTGTGACTCGTCAATTGGGCCTGTTTTAAATTATTTACTCCTGCTTTTTCTCAAAGATGTTACTTTTATTATTTTTATTTTGATCTTTTTTTATAACATTGAGATACGAACAGGGATCGTCCTTTTAATTAACCGTGTTCCCCTACAATTTGCAAAACACAGGACTGAAGATTAAAGATTCTGTTGTAGTGGGCAGGTGATCCTCCCACCTAAAATATTAGGCCTATAGTTTCATTGTTAATAGCATTGTCTGATCATTTTTTGCTGTTGCCGTCCTGGTTACGCCTTCAACTCACCTCTAAAAAAAAGGAAATAGATATCACCACCACCAGTCATGATTTGGTTGTAGTTATTTTGTTTTTGTTTATTTGTTGTTTGATTTTTCAAACATATTATTTTAACATATGTCTTTCTTTACTCCTATTTTTTTTACCTATTGACATTTCTTTCATTCATCCCTTTTTTTTTTCTTTTTTAGTTGCGACCATATGGAGAGACATGGAATGACACACCAGATACACAGATTCTTCAATGGGGTGGTGTAAACGTAGGAAATTCCTACAACCGATAGTTATTCAATTGTCCAAGTGACACAGAGAAGGAATATAGGTGTTGTGATATCTCTTTACATACCATATTTATTCGGAAATGAGAAAGGGATAGGAAAATAATGGTATAATTAATTATAATACTAGTAAAACAATTTATAGAAGTTCCGTGTTGATCATGTGTGTTTCACCAAGTCAAATAATTGCATTTCTATTTACTGCATCTCCCAATCTTCTTGTCTTAGATATACTGATGCCATAAGAGACTCTATCAGAGGTGTAATTTTCAAATCCACCGAACATATCATCACTTCAAAAATTATTGTCATACTTCTACAAGTACAAGGAGTGTTTTTGGACTTATGGCAGTTTTTTACATTATTGTCAGTGGCCTAAGTAGCAAACACGAACTTGTCTCTAGCATGAATTATTTTTGTGTTCTATTTTAATGATCTATGCAGTAATGGATTAAGGATCAAGAAATGCATATAATAACCATGGAGTGAACGCACAATGGTTTTTTTAATGAAATGTGTATAAACTGAAACACTTTTAATTCCTTATTGAAGATTGTCAGTCAAAGTTCATGTTTATTTGCCTTATGTCTGTCTGTAACAAGGTTTTAGTTATTCTATTTTTTTTTTCTTCAAAGAAATCCACATTTTGCAGTGTTTTTTTTTCGTTTGTAGCATCTATTTTTGTATATTTCTTTGTAGCAGCATCTATTTTTCGTTTGTAGCATCTATTTTTGTATTCTGATTGGGTTTGGTTCTGTTCCCACAGAATACATTTTGGACATGGTTGATAGTTAGAACCAGTAGCCAAATTGTTGTCGTTGTATCAAGATGTTAATTTTATTTATAGTTAAGATTTGATTTGGGTTGTTATATTTATGTTAATAGTAATAGTTTGAAGATTTGATTAAGATGGTTTTGGTTTCAAAGGTTGTAGTGTAGCATATCCTGGATTAAAATATCAAAAAGTTTGTTTGTATTGATGTATTGTCTAGTCACTCAAGACACATGAACCCTGCCAAAGATTTACGGTGCTGTCAGATTACGTGTGCCTCCTGTGAACGATTTATGTAAACATTAACAATCATGATCTGGCAAATTCTTCCACAATTACTTAATACTATTTATTCCTCTCAAGCTTTATTTTGATGTGTATATTATGAGATGTAATGATGATATTGCATAATTTTACATTTTGAATCACTGAGCATTGCTTGATGTATATATATAATTTATATATTTTCAAATCATTTACTTGTTGTTCACAGTTGCCTCATATCCATTTTGCCAAGTAAATGGATTAAAGATTTTAAACAAGGGGACCAAAATATGTTTTTTCTTATATGTTTGTATTTGAAATTGTTTTCATTTATTTTATAATGTTCGTAATGAAACAAAGAAGTTTCATCGCTCCATAGATGTTAATACTATATGACTTGTTGCCATATAACAGCCGAGAAATCTGTCACGACAACTGCCTCTAAAAGACTGAACTATGGGAGTTACATGACTTTTGTAATGAAAGCAAGATTTTAGATTTTCATGAAAGTAAAGCAGAGCTACAGCCCTTGCTAATCCCCATCTCACAGTACTGATATTTCACATTTCAGTGGGTAAAGTAATCAATTTGTGACAGAACTACTCAGCCAAAATAGCTTCAAATTTTCTTTAAAAGTGATGAAGAAGAAAAAACATTTATTTATCACGCGAGACAGACAAAATGTGTTCGAGCCCAAAAGCGAAAAAAAATTACCAAGTAAAGTAAAATTTCACTGTCATTGATAAATTATTTGACCAACCTACGTTAATTTTGTATCATAGAAAAAGCAAATGATCGTTGAATGCAGAAAGAAAGTGAATTTATGGCTTGATTTTAAAAATGTCTGTCGTTGACTACAAAAGTTGGACAACAATTGTAACCACAACATGATAGACGCGCCCCGAATCAATGTCTATCGTGTACTTTGTCTCAAATAGAAGTATTTTGAAATTTATTACTGCATTGTTTGGTTTGATAACCAAGATTAGCATGCTCTCTGATGTCCAAATGATTGGACGGCCACGTGTAGACTGATTTAACTGAAATTGATGCGACATACAAAATTAATACACACTGACAAAAACAACATTCATAAACATGTTGTCTCTAAAATTGAACAAAACACTTGATGGGGAAAAACAATATTTAACCCATAAAGATGGGTTAGATTGTGACCACCAGCTTTTTTTACTATGTTTTCATGCCCTATTTCAAAACAAATCTACTGCATGCTCATCACAAAGTATTAAACATTTTTTGTAGAGATGGTCGTCCACATATTTTTCAACAAATGATTTTAAAATATCAGCGTTGATGGACCATGAATAACACATGAGAGGCAAATTTACGTCAACAATGAGTTAAATAGACAGTGCATTAGTGTCATGATTCCAGTATTAAGAATTGAAAGACACTGGTTAACTTTTGTAGCAATTTAGGAAAATCCTCCCAGTTTATTACATCAATCTACGCACTGTTTCAAAACAAAAATCCAGCATGTCATGGGAAAACCCGAGGACTTTTCCTTTTTGTAAATAATAGTCTAGTCAAGGTGAACGTTTCACAAAAAGTTCATTCTGATTAATGGAATTTTTTGGTTGGGTTGTGAACTCATGAAGTGCACATTTTCATAGTCTTTCTGGAGAGAGTAAAAACTTTGATATAATATGTAAAAAATTGTATGCCATTCTTCATTTCATTGATATCTGTATAATCTCTATACTCTCTACAATTATGAATCAATCAAAGTAATGGAACTCTTGATGATTTTGACAGGAGTTCATTCGTCTTCAAAGCAGTGATTTGAGATGATTGAGGCTGAGCTTGTTTTAATTACTAAATTATTGCTGATAATCCAATTTTTATTTAGCTTTTTAATGAGTTTGATTTTATACTAAGTGCCTTTTCCACTCCCAAGGGCTGAATATGTAGTCAGACTTAAGACTGATAGTTAATGCTATAGTGACCTCATGGCTTCGTGCTTGAAGAAAACAATACAAGAACTGGCTGTACATGTTGTAAAATGTCCTGTCTTTCCTTGTAAGGGAACACAGAACAATTATAGTCTTTTAAGGCTTATCACTAAGATTGATTCTTACGCCAAGCCCGTTTAATGAAAAGATTTGTTTCTGATGACCTGATCACATAGTTCATGTCATCTATGTGGGAATAGAGGATAGAGCTATTTGTCACCATATTGTATAGCATATAAAGCATAGCTTCCTTCACAGTGGGTTGATCACCTGCTTGGCTTAATATCTTGATCCACAGAAATCCAGCCTCAAAGTGCTGGCCCTACACTGTAATGGTAAAAGGGAACTGGATGAGAAAGAGAAGAGAGAGAGAGAATAAAGCATAGCAGATTACTTTACTTAAACTACTATTACCACTATGGTAATTTCTCCTGGTGGCACATTTTTTTCCCTTATATTGTAAGTGAAATAAGACCATGTTGATACTTTTATTTGAATGTGATTGCGGATGACCGAAAGAGAAACATATATAGTGGGTGAGTGGAAATATGGGAGAGCCTGTTATTACAGTTAACTCTGGTTAATCGCAAACACGACGGGAGCAGCAAAATTGTTGCGATTTGGACTGAAGTTGCCACTCGTTAATCTCGGTTCCCAAAAAGATACTGTATTCCAATTTGTTGTATTGTTAAATGCATAGCTTCCATGAGAACATGATGTAATTGTCACATGAAGTGATTAAGTATGAATTGTCCATTTTAGTCCCTAATGATGTAACACAAAACTTTGATGTTCCCATGAATCAGATGGAAGATTACTTGTCTCCTTAATTGAATTGTCTTCTTCTTCTTATCCACTTCCCTGTTACCATTACAGTGTAGGGCCCGCTCTATGAGGCAGATTTACTCTAGATCAAGATATTAGGTCAAGCAGGTGATCAGCCCACTGTGACTAATTGAGTTGTAAATAATTAAATAATCAGGTTTCATATTTCACAGTGGGTTGATCACCTGCTTGGCTTAATATCTTGATCCAGAGAAATCCAGACTCATTGTGCTGGCCCTACACTGTAATGGTAAAAGGGAATTGGATAAGCAAGAAAGAAAGGTTTTCATAGACGTTTTAGATATATACTTGGAGAAAATTAATGTAACTGTGAAATGTTTCGTTTCATGGAGGTATGGGACATATTGTGAAATGTACAATAGCCGTTCACAGTGGGTTGATCACCTGGTTGGCTTAATATCTTGATCCAGAGAAATCCAGCCTCATAGTGCTGGCCCTTCGCTGTAATGGTAAAAGGGAACTGGATAAGAAAGAAAGAACAATAGCCGTGCTCTAGTGCAGGTTCCCAACTGACCCTATTTCTGGCAACTTTGAGGAAATACGAAAGACGACTACGATATATTTGACCCTGAAGACGGCTCAATTTCAACAATTAGCAAAGCAACAATGTTGTGTAGCCAACTTGAAAATTCTTTATCGGTAAGACGGAGCTGACAACCAAAACAAAATGTCAATTTTTAACTCAATTTATTGCCCAACTTTGATACATGGAAGTGAAACATGGACACTAGACAGTAGAGATAAAAGCAAACTACAGGCAACAGAAATTAAATTCCAAAGAAGATCAATAGGCAAAACAAAGAGAGATAAAATTAGAAATACTAGGATTAGGGAAGACGGAAAAACTGAAAGTCTGGAAATAAAAATAGATTAAATTGTTGATTAAGATGTTTTTGACGCATACACAGAATGAAAGATGGCAGAATTCCTAAACAAATACTAGAATGTAAACAGCAAGAAAAACTACCTAGACCGAGATCAAAGAAAATGTGGTAGAATGCAGTTTCAGAAATAATAAAACAAAGAGGATCTAGGCTTGTAGAGACAAAGAGGATGTCACTAAATAGGGATCAATGGCCAAAGTTTGTGTATCATGCATAAACCTTACACCGAAAGGTACTAAAAGGTTATTGATAAAG
>JARBEQ010315142.1:0-16593 GCA_030265355.1 Tritonia tetraquetra
CCACCCAAACACTTGTTCCAATCCACCCAAACACTTGTTCCAATCCACCCAAACACTTGTTCCAATCCACCCAAACACTTGTTCCAATCCACCCAAACATTTGTTCCAATCCACCCAAACATTTGTTCCAATCCACCCAAACACTTGTTCCAATCCACCCAAACACGTGTTCCAATCCACCCAAACATTTGTTCCAATCCACCCAAACACTTGTTCCAATCCACCCAAACACTTGTTCCAATTCACCCGAACACTTGTTCCAATCCACCCAAACACTTGTTCCAATCCACCCAAACACTTGTTCCAATTCACCCAAACATTTGTTCCAATTCACCCAAACACTTGTTCCTATATTGTTTTTTAATTTTTATTCCCAGTGTGATTTCCAATTATCCACTCAAATACTAATAAAAGTATTCTGATAGAACAGAATTATTTTAACAAGTGTTTCTCTTATTTATTGGGAAATATATGTGTACAAACTTTCTTTTGATTAGAGAAATTTGTTGGCAGAGTAATAAAGAAGCTGTACAATGGTAGGGTTCTATGTTCAAATCTATATTACAATAGAGTATGAGAAATGGAAAAGTGAAATATATTTCTTTCCAAGGCAGGAGATGCAGACACCAATGCATGTGTGGCGGGGGCCATGTTAGGGTGCAAACTTGGTTTGACTTCAATTCCAGCTCATTGGATTTCAGGCCTCAAATATAAGGCTCTGCTCGACAACTTGTATGACAGGTGAGAGATTTATAGAGTTTTTTTAAGAACTATATTATTACAACTCATTTTTCCAAATTTTCTTTCTACACCATCTAAACAGATCAAATGCAATCTATCATGAATTAAAAGTCTATCTGTTTTAACAATCTTGTAGGTTATATTTTGTAATTGATTTATAGTGACCTGTTGTGCTATTTCTCATTCTTTTCTTTGCTTATTCAGGGGCATATTTGGGAGAAAACACATAATGTTTAGAAATGTATACCAGTAATCCTTTCCCTACCAAGAAATTTCAAGCCCAACTACCTTATCACTCCAAGCAAAAGGAAGTTTCTCTAATTTTCACACACTATTTTTTAAAAAAGCTAAAAAACTCCCTAAAAATACTGTTTAGGCAAAATACAGATGTAATCACAACGAAATGAATTCAGAATCTTCACATAATCATTACTACTTCTGGCACTATCGTCATCATCGGATCTACTTTCACCACTAGCGTACTTCCAAATCATTGCCCAATGATTCAAAATCAACTTGAATATCACTTTCTACAGAGTATTCATACTGTTGAGTATCAGTTTTAAAAGAAACTTGACCTCTTGATAGACTTTAGTCCAAAATCGATTCTATAAAACTAACTGCCTTGTAATGTAACGAATGTCAACAAACTTCAAAAATTTGTTGCAGTAAATGCTCCCTTTCAATTTTTATGGAATAAGAAGTTTTTGACATCAGTGTTTGTTTGATCAAGCCCCATTATTACTGTAGTACAGTGTTGGCAGTGTTGGGGCCATGTCGTGTTCTATCCAATATGTCGTGTTCTATCCATTATGTCGTGTTCCATCCAATATGTTGTGTTCTAGACATATTGGATAGAGCTGAAAAATCAATGACCACAGCAAATTATTGTTATTATCATCATATATATATATATGTATGATATGTGTACTTGTGTATCTTTCTGTCAGGTTTGTCCTATTACAGTCAGAACTGGAACTTCCTTTAGAAAACAGATCGAGCAATGAAGACTTGAGTATGGAAATCATTCGGCAGCGCGGAGATCAGATTAAACAGGACATGGAGAGAAAGATAGACGAAGAAAGGAAGAGGAAGGAAGCAGAAGTAGGAGCTCATAATCTATAGACCAAGAACTGTGACTCTGTTTTTCTTGTCAGCTAGGTCAGAAGCTCTAAAAGGTGGAGGGGAAGGATTTGAGTTTGAAACTTTATTTCACTCTTTCTTCTCTCTCTTAGTTTATACGCTAGAGTGGATGTATTCTCATATTTACATTCATTATGAGTGGATGCATTCTCATATTTACATTCATTATGTTCATCATATTTAGATTGTCAAGATTGTTAAATATGTTGAATATGCATTAAAAGATAGAATAGATTCATTGTCCCATTAGAATTCATACCATGCTAAATACTATACTTTGAACTTCCTCTGCTCAATATATATTATAGTGCCATATTATTGTAGCCAATGTTATACTTATGAATTAATTAAGTATTGGCTCTACTTTACTTTCAGCCATGTACAATAATAATTCAACTTCAACCTCGCATTATCTGAACTAGGATATAAACAAGGTATTGAATATGGCTATGAGGCAGTTTAAGCAACAGTTGTCAATAATAACATACATGACTCAAGCATTTTTACCGAGGTCAGCAAGAGAGTGATGTTTCCTTTCTGTGCTAATCTTTGATTAAAAATACTTCTGTCGAAATCAGAAATTTCTGAAACTGTCGTGAGTAAAACACAAGCACCTTTTTGTGAAAAAAAACTACATCAATCCAAAGGGATAACTATTTTTCCCTCACTCATTATATAGTAAAATGTGCTCTGATGTGTATCTTATCTATTTATCATCTTTGGTTTAAGTGCTCTGTATAATATTGTTGAGTCACAGCTTTGTAGTCAATACCTAAAATTGATTGCAAAGGTTAGTGATAAGTCACACTTGAGCACTTTATTGGAGGGAAATGCTTTTATAGAAGTAACAGTAGTGAAAGGATTAATGAGCATATAAAAGTTGACGTCAATTGTACTGATAGCAGCAGCACCAGCAGTTGTGATAATGACACACAGACCTTTGTATACTTCCTGTGTTATTCATTGGCATTTAGAGGACTTACAATCTTCAACCTGTATTTTTTTGTTTGCGGAATCCCATGTTTTTCAATTCTCAGGAAACGAATGCGGGTAAGCCAATGCTGGTAAGAAAGCAATTTGTTGCTCAGGTTTTAAAAAAGACTTTTAGATGTCTTCTGTTACTTCCACATGTTCTTTCCAAATAATGCTAGATTTTTAATCCAATCCTTTACGGTTAGGGACTGTGTGAATTGATGTATCCCTTTCCTCGGTTTTATAAAATACTGGCGATTTATGATGTAACTTTTTATTTAGCTTCTTTTATCCGATGATAATATGTGATGCTGTAAGGGTAATTGTTTTTTCTCAATTCCTTCATTATGAAATTGACCTGTGCAATTCTTTATGAGAACCTTCATGTAGTAATTCGTTCATATAACTGAATAGCTTCCACTTTTAGAATCTGTGATTTTATTATAGAGTTATATATATAGATGTAAACAACATATCTCATTGATAAATTTGCATTTCTCATTATACCAGCCTTGTTACTGTTATACAATGTTATATAATTTACAATGTAGCTTTCTTTTCTTTTTTTTCCCTGGCCATCTTATTCTAAGAGACCCTTGTTGAGTTAGTGTAGAATAAAGGTGTTGGTAGTTCTTTATATTATTTCAGTAGGAAAAACTGTGTTAGTTTCAGTAAATTGTTATATGAATTAGTAATCATACTGTCGATTTGTGCGTATATTATCCACCAAAGAAAAGACCAAACTTCCCAAACAGTCTAGATTGTACTTGTGGTTTTATATATACATCTGGATATGAACTTTTGGAAACTTCAAAATTGTGTCTTCCATTTAGCTGTTGAACAATACCAAAGACAAAAAGTAAACAAAAAAAAACAGTGTGGTATAACACATTTTTTTTTCATTTCCCATAATATTTCTTCTTGTTGGTTATTATTTACTATAGCACATTAGCTTGTCATTATTTACTATAGCACATTAGCTTGTCATAGCCCTCAATTTTGTATTTCTATAATTTGGCTAGTTTTACCAAATTTATGTACTTAGATTGAAATATTTGGCAGTAAGAATGCATGTTTTAAGTGGACCTGATCAATGGAAGAACTTTGTAAAATATTGCTTATTCGTATTCTTTCGTTGAGATCTGTGACTCCATTATATAAAAATGAATGAACACGTAGCACTTTTAGAATTTTTCCTCATACAGTCATCCTATCATCATCATCATAATATTATTATCTTACTGTTTGTATGAAAACTGTTGGCTGTGCATGTAATATCAAACCTTCTGGTCTTGTGAGTCTCTGATTAGATCCATTTCACTAAGGTCCTGCCATGTCAAAAACTCGCACATTAGCAGTTTGTTGTTATAATTCATTTGGTGTCCATAATTTGTTTTACAACCTTGCACCGAAAGGTACTAAAAAGGTTATTGATAAAGAAAGAAAGAAGAAAGAAAGTAATATGTTTTACACAAATCTTGTATCTAGAAGTCACAAACATATCAAATCTCAAATGTTTGTGATTGTGTACTTTGGAAATGTTATAAATTCCTTTAAAAAATATTTCATGATTTGGGGCAATGCTTATATTATATTGTTATTATGTTAAGTATTGCAATTAAACCTTTTCCAGCAGGGTGTTGTTTTAATCTAACTAGAGTACTTATCGTTAGTAACTAAAAAATAAGTTATCTGCTGATCACATTTATATTTATTATCAGTCAAATCTTGAATAGTGATTGATGTCCTGTATCTGTTGCTAAACCTTCTTGCCAGTTAAAGACCACCATGTAAGCTATTGTAATTGTGACTCTTATATCAAATTACCTGTATTACCTGTTTGTTCATTTTGATCTCCTCCACTATTCTCTGATACAATTTCCCCCTTTGCATCAACTAATATGTAGTCGCCTACCATCCAAGTAAACGTTGTTTCTTCTTGTTTCTTATCCGCTCTATGAGGCGGATTTACTCTGGTCATCAGCCCACTGTGACTTTTTTGTGGTAGGAATTAATTTTGACTGGGGTTTTTTAACATGCTATAACTTGCACACGGGACCATCAAATTTATTGTCGTCTCTGACATAACTAGTGGCAAATAGGTTTATACAGAGTTTTATGAAGAAAAACAACAGCTGTTGCTGCTGGGATTTGAACTTGGAACCTTTCGCTTCAATGGCCAGAACCATACCTCTGAGCGACTGTGACCCCCGTTGACATTGTTTGTGGGGTGGAAAAAGATCAACACAACAATTAGACTGGGCTTTGTATTTAGGCCAGTGGTCATAGGAAAATAAACTCAAGGGACTTCAACTTTAGTGTGGTCCACTATATTTTCTTTCCTCCTTTTTACAAACTCTGAAATTACTTTTCTTCACATCAAATCAATTCCTTTATTGAATTATTTTCTGATTTATTCTATTTAAAAGCATATCTCACTTCCACAATGTAGGAGATGAGGTTTTATAATATTTGTTCTAACTATGTAATCAGCAGAACTTGTGCTGTATGTTGAGACATGGTGGTCAGGTGTAATTTGGACAATTTGAACCTTTTAAATATGGTCAGCTTTGTGTCCTATTTTGCCAAGGCAATTTTGGTAGAATAAGAACAAAAGGTTTTTTACTTGATTTATTGTTTTTGTTTGTCCTTTTTTTTATCTTTAAGAGTCTCATCCATATGTCAATAACTAGTTGACAACCATGCTATCTCATGATTCAAACCTATTGTTGCTCTGAGGTATTTCAAAGTTTATTTGGTATCTCAAGATATAACCTATGCAATTTTATGTGAATGTGTTTGTTGGTGGATATACTGTTGGATGTTTTTGGGGTGCTTTCGACACAAAAAGGTAATTTCAGCGACTGCTGGTCCTTTGAGCTCGTTCCACGCCTGTCCTATTTCTTCTCTCTCCTCATCAATTGTGATTTATGATGTTCTCATAATGTTTCTTGAATGCTAAATTTTTCTATTAAAATTTAAAATATAACGTATATCTAAAGGGCTAGATAAGAGTTACTACTTTACGTGTGATGATAGCTTATTTGTTATGTTTCCATCCTTTAACACATTGTGATAATGATATATCATTTATATATAGCGAGGAAAGGCTGAACACAGGGGTGGTTGCCGGGACGCCTTCTGTGGGCCGGGGGGTGCTAAACCGGCCCACACTCTTTCCTTTGTCTTCTATCCCCCTCACCTATCGTCCCCCCTGCCATGTAGCTTTCTGTTCTTGTCCTGGAATATTTAAATTTAATGACCGGATGCATGCAAATACAGACCAGAGGCATGCTGTACAGGGAACACTGGACAGTCATACATTGGTGGAATAGAATATGATGTAATCTTGAATGTGTATAGTAATTACAAATACAGTACTATCTCACCACTATGCTGAAAAGTCTTAATTGGTTAAAACAAATTTTAACAATCATTATTACCAAGAAAGAGATTGAATGTGTCTGTAGTGACTATGCTGTATATTTGATTTTAATTTATATCTTGGAAAAGTTTCTATCCGAGTGCTTATATTTTACTTCAATTATTTAAAAAAATGATAGTATACTTATTTATTTACGGAAATATTATAGCTATATTATTGATCTTTGTTGATTTTGATTATATTTTTGTATTCATATGTTATACATACTATATTTTATCTTGGAAAAGTTTCTACCCGGGTGCTTTTTTTTTACCTCAATTTTCTTTGTTTATGATACGTATACTTATTTATTTATGTAAATATTACAGCTAGATATATTGTTGATCTTTGTTGATTTTGATTATATTTGTGTACTCATGTGTTATACATATTATATTTATTTCCTCACTTTGTGGCAATCAAAATAAAATTCAAGGTCATTACAAATTACACATCATGTTGTTTTATTGGGGCTTTTCTTGTGTCAGTGATGCCAACATGCAAATATTGGTTTGTTTCTTTAATGAAGCCACATTAATACCACAACGCAGTATGGCGCCAGCCCTATGTTCTACCACTACAAATGGCACAAAAGATGCCTACAACTCGGAATTCAGGTGTCCCAACGACCCTGTATGGCTAAACATAGAGATGGAAATGCTATGGATTTAAGGATTTTAGACAAGCAGAGGATCATCCCACTGGGGCCATCGTCCGTGATGAATATTTCACACAATGGCAATGGTCACAGCCTTCCACGATTAAAGACTACTGTAAGTGAAAAAGGAACCATGTTTTTTCTTTCTTTCTTTCTTTATCCTTTCCTGGTTTACCTTTTGCTTTCAGGTTTATTTCCACTCCTCCATTTCGACTTCTTTTCTTTGCATCAGCTAAAGTTACTTCTCTTTTTTCTACAATATCAAAGATGACCTCTGTCCACATTTTCCTAGGTCTACAATCAAATATGATTTTAGGGATTCTCTGCTCATTCATTCTTTCACATGCCCAAACCATCCTAATTGATTTACAGGTACTTCTATTTTTGGTTCTAAACCTTCTGTTTTAACTTCTTCTCTATCCAAGTATTCTTTATTTTGTCTCTTCTCATTTTGCCAACTTTCTTTCTTTCTTATCCAGTTCCCTATTACAGTGTAGGACCAGCACTATGAGGCTGGATTTCTGTGGATCAAGATATTAAGCCAAGCAGGTGATCAAACTACTGTGACCTTTGTAGTAGGAATTAATTTTGCCCGGACAGTGGCCTTGCGGCCTACTCTTATCCATTTTCAACTGCCAAGGGTTCTTTAACCTGCGCAACATGCACATGGGACCTCCAAGTTTATCATCCTTCTCTGATAGGACTAGGTTCTTTGATCCCACCTACCTGAAATAGGATCAGGGGAGTGGCATTAAGTTTAAAATACCCGACAATGTCACTGCCAGGAATCGAACCCGGCACCTTTCATTTCAGAGGCGAGACCGTACCTCTGCACCACCGCGACCCTGCAATTTTACCAACTTATCTTCTCAAAAATGCCATTTTGCTTCGTGTGTAGGATGTCCTGGGTTCGAATCCGGGCGACGACTTTGAGATTTTTTCCTTTAAACTTCGTCTAGTTTTTATGGCTCTGACCCTGTGGATTCCTCATGGAACCAAGTCTTATCACAGATTGACTATAGATCGTAGGTCCTGAATTTGACCTTGATATAACCTTTGATATGACCTTTCATGTGTGGCCAAGGGTGTCAATTGTAAAACTAACAACTTTAAACTTTTGTTAAAAACCCAACTATGTATTGTCAGCCTGCTGTTGGTAGAAGACCTCGTACAAAGATTTTCCGTCTTATTCAATCCTATTTTGCGCTACGTTACTATGAAGTATGAAGCGGACAAATGACAATTTGTCACTTTCGGGATAGGATGCTAGATTGCTCCCCCTCCTCCAACCCAAAAAAACCAACATGTTACTTCATCGGAAGCGTGTGGTATGATACCAAAGAGACTTAAAGTCTGTGTCTTTGATGGTACGATACTGCATGGCTATGTTTAAACTTAGTCTGTGGTTAGATAAGTTGCCCTGTACAGCACTGAGAGCAGTTCCAATATCGATCCTCTTTCCGTGGCTTCCTTGCTACTGAATATCTATCTCTTATACACCTCACTGAAGTTCAAGGCCCGGATAAAGTGCCTTAACTTGATTCCTTGCACGGAACGGGGTGGCTTTCACACAACGGACGGTGGCGAGAGCGGCGCTTCTCTCGTCGCGTCGCCAATAAATGAGATCGTGCTTGGCTGGCTCGACCTGTCGCCCCCGAAATTTGTGGCCTGTCGCGGGGATTAACGTAGGCGGTAGACTACAGAGAAGAGGCTGTAACAGATTGCCTGCGTAAAGGGCCGTCGGTGCAATCAGGAGCTACTCGGGGAATTAACTGGCGGACAGGTAAGATATTGATTGTTGGGTGTTGTGCTGGTCTTTATTATTTTGTCAGGGTGTAGTTTATTGTTTTAATGTGATATTTAACATACCAATACACAGAATTATTACTATCGATAGAGTAAGGCGCTATATAACAATTATATATTATTATTATTATTATTATTATTATTATTATTATTATTATTATTATTATTATTATTATGTTATCTTTGTTGTTATTTTATCACTACTACTACTACTAAACTTTTTTAAAAAATATTATCATTATCATTATTATTATCATCATCATTATTATTACCATTTTTATTATAATCATTATTATCATTACGATTATCATCATTGTCATCATCATTATTGTTGATATCATTGTTTGTTTCTTGGTTGATTTTGCTTTGTTTTAAGTTCTAAAGTTTGAAATTTAACGGCCCTTTTAACACATAAAGGTAATATCAAAGGCGGTTAAACAGAACCTCTTGGTATAGAAACATTTATAGCAATTGTCTACTTTGAGTTTCAACGTCAATGCAACTATGTTCAAACGATATACCTACATTCTGAGCAAGTCACGGACAGGCTAGGTTTGTTAGATAGAGCAGAACGCAACGTTTTATGTAATATAAGGGTTCAGTGCTATCTCCATACACATCAATCTGTTGGTGAACCACGATGATCTATTCACCCCGTCATTCGTTGCTCGTTCAATTGTTTTGTTTGTTTTATCAAGTTATTTGTTTGCTCAACATTTATTACCTCTTCTTTTTTTTTCTTTTTTTTAGCATTTCCCATTTGACTTTTCGGTGTTTTTTAAGAATTCGTTGCTTACTTTTCAAAATAGTCACAATACACAACATCTGTCTACTCGTTTTTCCTGTATGTGGTTTGAGGATTGATCGCTCCATTTTGAATAAACCTCTTTTTGTAACTTTTTTACTTTCTGGAACTGTTCTCGAATGGTTTGAATCCTATCTGACTGGTCGTACCCAAGTAATAACTATAGACGGCTTGAAATCAGATGATTTTCCAGTAGATTACGGTGTCCCACAAGGATCAGTTCTAGGCCCCCTATTGTACGCACTGTATACCCAACTATTATGAAGTATCATTAATTCCCACGGCAAATATAATTTCATACATTACCACATGTACGCTGATGATACCCAGATATATGTCTGTTGTACCATCCATTCATAACTGAAATGGAAAGATGCATTGAAGATGTTTGGAACTGGATGATACAGATCACATTGAAAATGAATGAGGAGAAGACGGAAGTTCTGTTTTATAACCTTAAATCTCTTGTACTCCCATACGTGAATAATTACCTAGAAATTGATAAAGAAAGAGTATATTTCGCTAATGACGTAAAGAACCTTGGATTCTTTTTTTCTGTAATTTATCAATGGACATACATTTAAACAATTTATACAAAGGCCTTTTCAGTGAACTTCGTAGAATTGGGCAACTATCAAAGTTTTTAAACCCCACTTCTTTCTTTTTCATATTTTCTAGAATCGACTATTGTAATTCTCATATTTCTGGTCCGCCAATGTACCGTGTAAATAAACTTCAAAGTCTACAAAACCACGCAGCTAGATTAGTCCCGCATAAAAAGAAATGGATTCCATATATATAATTCATTTATATATTTCACTATTATATATATATAAATGTATAGATAATAATGCGCCGAGTTACCTTTGAAATCTAATCAAAGTTTATGTACTTCAACGTCATTTAAGATCTAGATAGTGCCAAACTAAATCTGGAAGTCTCTTTTAGAGGCACTAAGAATTTTTCTAATAGATCATTTAATTACTTTGAACCTACACAGTTCGGAAATCTTTGCCTTGAAGTTTAAAGCATATAACAGATGAGGTGATTTTTAAAAAAAAGAGGCTAAAAACTTTTATTATTCGAAACTGTGTAGATAATCAATTATGCATTTTCATATGCTTTTGTCATTTGTCAT
Organism: Tritonia tetraquetra; assembly: GCA_030265355.1. Classification (NCBI taxonomy): domain Eukaryota; kingdom Metazoa; phylum Mollusca; class Gastropoda; order Nudibranchia; family Tritoniidae; genus Tritonia; species Tritonia tetraquetra. Next base: position 10,688 of record JARBEQ010315142.1, read on the forward strand.
TATTTTGAGTGATATATGTATGTGCGTGGTGTACGTTGATTTTGAATTACAGTATGTATATTATTATGTTTTAATTTCGTAAATTGTAAACATTGCTTGTCACTGCCCATTGTGTTATGTGCTTTGAGCTATTGGAGAATGCGCTCAACAAATAAACTCTATTATTATTTATTACCATTAGTTTGAGCAAAGGCATGTAACTAACAAACCTTTATAACATGACGTGTTTTTGGGATATTAGAGTTATTTCCCCCTGCGCTTTGCATGATCCCATGGCATCGCAAAAAAAATAATTGTCGGAGTAGATTCTCTGTCTAATAATTCTCTTTGTTTAAATCGTAAACTGTGTCGTGCCAAATCAATGTCATTATTTAACCTTATCATTATCAATGCCATGCCTGCCTGCCATGTTGCTTCATACTCAGATGCTCTGATTATAAAAAGAACTTAACGATAAGAACAAAGATGATAATACGTACTACGAGGGATATAAGAACTTTGGCGTATGACCACCCAGATACACATAACTTTGTCTAAGTGTATATTATGAACATTTCTTTGGGAGGTCTGAAGTCTATAAGATCAGATAATTGGTTTTGTTACACATTGTGACATCATAATATTATTTTAAAAACGCAACATTTTGAAGGCGAACAGGAAGGGGAGATCGTTTAGTTTGTTTTCAATGTGAGGAGGCGCCCATGGCTCAGTGGTTAAGCCACTGGACTTTGGAGCGCTCAGGACCGGGTTCAAGTCCCGCCTGGTGCGAGATTTTTTTCTCTGGACCTTTCAGAGTTTTCGTGACTCTGCCCTGGAGATTCACGTGGAATCTTCTCAAGTTCCATCGAACCGCCTTTGATATGATCTTTATGTGTTAAAAGGGCGTTTAACTTTTAAAAAATTGAAACGTTTCTTTTTACTTTGTTTTCAATGTTAAGTTCAACGTTTTCTTGTGGGTACCATTGTCTACCCTTTGTTGTAGTGGGACAGGTCGTATCAGGGACACCCATGCTGGACAGATCAAAGGGCTTGAACTGACCAACGTGGACTAGGCTTTAAGGTGGCAGTCCCATTGGCAAGATGATAAGATTGGTTTTTGTCGAGAAATCGAAAACAATTAGATAAATGATGGACCTTTCTTTCTTTCTTTCTTTATCAATAACCTTTTAGTACCTTTCGGTGTAAGGTTTAAATGATGGACCGATGAAACAATTAATGTAGAGCACTGGTTCAACAACAACCCCTGTCTACACCCCTACTTGTCTGAAATTATCCGATTCGGAGCACAACAAATATTATAGAAAACGGAATGGCTTTTCGGGGTGCGACAAAGGGAAGGAAAACGACTGTGAGAATTGGCACATAGGGTTAGAAATCTCAGTGGTAAAGAAAAAGAATTAGATAAAGAAAGAAATAATAATGGGATTGAAATATTTGGGATAACTGAATCAAAAAGAAGGATGAAAGAACCTTATGGTTTGAAGGTGTTATATTTCAACTCGGGTGAAAGAGTTAGAGCAGGAGTAATTTTCATGGAGGTAAATAAAATATTTAACTACTTATTTTGAGTATATTCATATAAATGAAAGAAATTCAAATTCAAGTTCAAAATTACTTTAGGGCAATTACAGTTGTAGATCTGTGAGGAATGAAATATGAAGACTATTGTAGGTTAAGGTTCCAATAAAGATGCACATAAAGAAACAGAATAATGGCTTTTTGAATCAATTACAAATTGCCGTTGAAAGTACAAACCTAACCAACATCATAACAATAACAGCAATAAATGGTGATGATGGTGGTGGTGAGGGATGGTGATGATGGTGGTGGTGAGGGATGGTGATGATGGTGATGATGATGATGGTGAGGGATGGTGATGATGATGATGATGATGGTGGTGGTGGTGAGGGATGGTGATGATGATGATGATGATGGTGGTGAGGGATGGTGATGATGATGGTGGTGAGGGATGGTGATGATGGTGGTGGTGAGGGATGGTGATGATGATGGTGGTGAGGGATGGTGATGATGGTGGTGGTGAGTGATGATGATGATGATGATGGTGGTGATGATGGTGATGATGGTGGTGGTGAGGGATGATGATGATGATGGTGGTGGTGGTGAGGGATGGTGATGATGATGGTGGTGGTGGTGGTGAGGGATGGTGATGATGGTGGTGGTGAGGTTTGGTGATGATGATGATGATGGTGGTGGTGGTGGTGAGGGATGGTGATGATGGTGGTGGTGAGGGATGGTGATGATGATGATGATGATGGTGTAAACAGGGGCAATACGGTTGTTGCACCAATGCTCTACATCAATTGTTTCATCGATCCATCATTTATCTAATTGTTCTCGATTTCTCGCCCAATGAACATCGATTGTGATTGGTATCGATTGAACGGTTCAATACTCTGACGGTCAAGTTCATCTGATCAAAGCCGTGGGTAGACTGCCATTTTCTTTCAATCCAAAGAGTTTGTGCCGGCTTTTCATACTCACGTGACATTTTCTTTACATCCAAAGGGTTTGTACCGGTTTTTCATACTCACCTGATCTTTTCTTTCAATCACAAGATTCTCTGCCGGTTTTTCATACTCACCTGACATTTTCTTTCAATCACAAGATTCTGTGCCGGCTTTTCATACTCACCTGACATTTTCTTTCAATCACAAGATTCTCTGCCGGTTTTTCATACTCACCTGACATTTTCTTTCAATCACAAGATTCTCTGCCGGTTTTTCATACTCACCTGCCATTTTCTTTCAATCACAAGATTCTCTGCCGGTTTTTCATACTCACTTGCCATTTTCTTTCAATCCAAAGGGTTTGTACCGGCTTTTCATACTCACCGCAAAAAAATACATCAACAACACCAACAACAACATCAAAATCCCCACCAAAAAATGGAATTGTCCATTTAAAACTTGTTTATCTAGATTATCTCTCTTTCTTAATCGTTTACCGTTTGTACCTTTCGGTACCTTTATCTAGCTACTCACTCAAATTTGTCCTTCCCGAGATATAGAAGAACGTAAAATTAATTTGATTTCAGATTTACTACTGATATTGTCTGCCAAATGCCAACTATATTCATACATTGTAAATGTTGTTTCTCACAGTGGGCTGATCACCTGCTTGGCCTAATATCTTGATATCATGATCCCGAGTATATCCGCCTCATAGAGAGGGCCCTACACTGCAATGGTAACAGGGAACTGGATAAGAAAGAAAGAAAGAAATGTTTTTTCGTGTATGATATCCACAGTCTTCGATGCAATAGATAGAAATGTGCGTTGAGATAGTTTCATTAAACATACTTCCCACCTGTTGCATCCGATGCTTAGTCGATAAAATAAATGTTTGAAAAACACGAGTTACAGATTACACATAGAATAGAATTTTGTCATTTCAATAAATTAATGTTCCTACTTAAAGCCATCTGATTTCTGTAAAATTGATCGAATTATTCTCCGTAGAGCTTTTCTTTTCACTTATTAGACTGGATAATAACCGGTTATGTAATTGCAAACTTCTTCACTTTTCATCTTTCTTCAGACTTCTTTTGTTTAACACATTTAACTCTTTCGCTACTGGACCTTAATTCCCCAAATCCATTCAAAAAGACCAAAGCCAGGGTAGTTCGTACAGAAAATGAGTCGTTTATTATAGTTTCGTACTCGCACGCAGTGTGCGTTAGCTGGTCCCAAACGGTAAGAAACGAACTAAAGCAGTGCGCGTTAGCAAGTAGCAGCGAAAGAGTTAAGATTCGAAAAAAAATGTCGTTGACAAAGTCAAATAATTCAATGTCATATAAGTTTGATAAGCGTGAGCACACATCATTTGAACGTGTTTGTATTGTAAGGCCAATACTAAACTACCAGATAAGCCTATTTTACCACAGCATAATATATTAGCTCGAATGTGTGGAGATAACAGCTTTACTGTTTATCTTTGTCGGGGAAATTAAGATCGATGACACTTTTCACACTACACACTTTACCGGTGTTATCTAGACGACTACGCAAATTTTATCTTTTAGTACTCTGGAAAAAAGCAACTCATAAATCCGCTAACGATCAAGACACATGTGCCACCGCTGATAAACGCTGCACATAAAAAAAAACTACAAAGCATTAAAAGGTGTAGAAACGTAAGACAAAGGCAACATCAAAGTCATAAAAGTAATACGCTAAACTTGAAAGGTTCGATCGGCGAATGTCAGAACAAAGGTTGTGGTGGGTTTTAACAACATAGAAACAATGATATGTGGCAGTCAATAGATTGGTAAAATCAAAGACGGTAGGTTGTATTTTTGTCTGTGGTTGAATTAAGAAATCTCCAATAAAAATGAGAAATTAGAAGGAAAAAAAAATAAAGACCATAATTTTACATGCCTTATCTATGTCTAGTACAGACATAGATAAGGCATGTAAAATTATGGTCTTTATTTTTTTTGTGACAAAATCTGCTCAGTTTCGTATAGCTGAGGGGTTTACCACCAATGCAACAGTAATATTTTATGGCCAAAACTTGGGCAACACCTGAAAATGTGACGCTCATTGTGCCATTCAAGGTTTGGGCACAGTGGGCTGATAACTGCTTGCCTTATCTATCTGATCCAGAGTTTTTCCTGGCCACAACACTCCTTGGGGGTGTGTTTTGCCAGTACGAAATGGTGAATAATACTAGCTAAATGCTCTCAATTTTATTTACGTATTAACATTCCATAATATCAGAGTCGGAGGTCAATATTCTGTCCGACCCCGAATGGCCTACACATCTCAGGGTGTACATTAAAATATCTCAAACCAAACATCCATATTATGTCGATGCAGGCTACGCGACCACCAAACACCCATATGTCGATGCAGGCTACGCGGCCACCAAACATCCATATGTCGATGCAGGCTACGCGGCCACCAAACACCCATATGTCGATACAGGCTATGCGGCCACCAAACATCCATATGTCGATGCAGGCTACGCGGCCACCAACCAAAGCTGCACATATTATTACGGATCAGAGATTTCCACATAAACGGGTAACCTCACCGTGTTCATAACTATTCTTTTCGTTAAGGAGTAAAACAAATCAATCATGCTCTGATTGTTATAGTTGTAGATAATTTAAAAAATACATCACGACACACACACACACACACACGCGCGCGCGCACACACACATGATTGACACTAAATCAAAGAGGCGATATGGCCGGGTGGTTAAGTCAGGGGACTTGCATGTCAAGGGTCGTGGGTTCGGTCCCCACTCCAGGCGGTTCTTCGTTTTGATGGGCACGACACTATATTGGTTGAAGACATGGGTACCCCACTTGCGTTACCAGTATCCTATCCAGAGAGTGACAAATTATCACTTGTCCACTGTGAGTTATTGAAACCGGGCCAAGCACTCATGTCACTATGAGTCTAAATGTTGTTATGGTCATACGTCTCCAATTATACTAAACAAGGAAAATTGTGATAATGAAGCTTTCTATTCAGTTTCATGAAACACAAAATAAACGAGCATATCGTCATGTTTTGCAAGTGTTTAAAAATCATTTATAATTTCACTTTTCTATTTTCATATTCGCGACTGGAAACACGAGTCGATATCCCTATTCTCTACAATATAGGTACTTCTCAATTGCAATTTTGATTTGACTACAATGGGATTAGCGTAGAAGGAAAAAGGGGAGAGGGGACTAGAAAACAATTTAGTATCAATTGTTAAGATCCACCATAATTAATATGTAGACACGGTCCATTGATCTCATACAGCCAATCCTATGCCTGATTAACCGCGGAAACATTATGTCAACTCGTTCAGGACGAACAGGGATTGTTTTCATAAGCAGCGCCTTGGATAATCCACCCCCCCTCCCTCTCTCTCCCTCTCTCTCT
>JARBEQ010315251.1:0-12812 GCA_030265355.1 Tritonia tetraquetra
AACAATATTTACTGTTGCCTTGGTGGTAAACCCCTCAGCTATAAGGAAACTGAGCAGATCTTGCCACATTAGGCGTAGCACGTATTTTGTGACTTGTAGTAATTGACAGAAATATACTTTGTTATAAATCAAATTTTAGGGAATTGAATAATGTAATTGGGTCCATAGAGTTGTGTACGGGCACCAAATGGTGGATTGTGTATTTGTGTGTCATGTTTTTGTAATACACATCATTGTGCTCACCTTACTCTTGTATGTGACGCATGTCCTCTAGTTCCATGAAACTCTATTCAAGCTAAGCATATCCATAGGAAAAGATTTCCACAAAGTTTCAGATCAATCCAAGCTATTGTTTATTTTTTGATGATATTTCATGTCTAAGTCATCTTACAGAAAACGGTTGCTAGGTGGCACAAAACAGTCACAATATTTAACTTTTTTCCACAAAATAAAGGCTCACAATGCTCACAAACACAAAACGTTTCACGTTGATTCAGCACGTCACTTTCATAAACAGGAAGTGTATATAAAAGTTGGAATGGATCTGTGTAAAAATGTGTGATTCATAGCTATAAAATAAACATTGGTAACCTTGGGCACTGTGTGAGGCTATACATAGGCACCCAAGCAAGCTGATGCAGTGTGTGGCGAAACATAGGGAAAGGGTTAATGAATGAGTTGATATTGAAGCATAAGGCATTGACGTGACAAAAAACATTAATGTTTTTAGTATCATTAACATTTTTACATATTTTGAATTACATAACTATTACAATCTTATACATATCTATGCAAGAAATCAAAATGAAACAAAGTGATATGGCACTAACCGTATTCACAGAGGGATGGCTTCTTCTGGTGACATTCTGAATTTGGAGTGACAATTAGTTTTCCTTTGTTGTTAAGTCTAGCTTGGAAGCAACCATGTGGATTACTAAAAACAGTAAGGTCAAGTATCCTGGGAGGGTTGATTTGGAGTGGTGGTTTATCTCCTCGCTGTGTCTGGGATATAACAAATGAGTTTCCACCAATCCATGTCTCTGTAAAATAAAACCAGCAAACATTTAGAGAATGTTCTATACATTTTTTTCTTCGCCTATATCCTTGTTATGCCATCAGGCTAATTTGTACTGAAGTCATTAAAAAATGATCAAAATGCAATTCACATGACAATGCACCATCCCACATTGCTGGTTGTGTTCAACAGTATCTAGCCTGAAGGAGTATCAATGTTCTTCTCCGTCCTCCCTACTCACCAGATCTTACTCTTTTATTGCAAAAGCTGAAATCTGTCTTGCAGAAGGCCCTAAACTTGATTTCCAAAAAAGAGTTCCACAGAAATATTTATTGCTTGGAGGATCACTGGAATCATTGCATAAATGCAGGAGGGGATTACTGTGAAGGGGTGAATGAAGAATAAGAGGCAGTGAAACCTGTCTTTCTTATATGTCCATTCCGGGAAGGTTTCTAATGGAGTATGTATATATATATGTGAAATAGAATTTTGTGTCATAATGAAAATTACTCCCCAAAAAACACAGTAGAAAAGTTTGAACTTACTGTAGGATGATGGCTGTTTTTTCTTGGAGACTACGTATTGATAAAGGGGGGGTGGGGGGTACAATTATTAATACATTTTGTTCTGCTCTGGAAAAAAATGATTGAGTTTCATTTTATAGAATTATCATAGATTTCTAACATTCAGACATTTAAACTATAAATAACACAGAAAAAGCAATACTTTCAAAACACTTTCAAAGATCATTTCAATTACGTCAATAGGCTAGAAACATAATAGTTGAGAAGAACTTCATGTTTATTTCTCAAATTTATTTCAAATGAAAAAAATAGCACTTGACCTTGAATTAAAAAAAAACACTTTGAAGCCTTTTCTTCAATAAAGCACAATTCAAATCAAAGACAACTTACTCTTGCATTTAGTAAGAACCCATGTCATTGCAACATATACCATTGACAAGTACAATTAATCTTTCACTTTCAAAAACAAATAATATGTGAATATTACCTTTCATCACTGACACAATAAAAACTGCTTTGCATCCACCTTTGACTATCACAGTTCTTTTGTTTTTCGCTAAAGAGAATTTGCCTTTACATTTCTTTTCATCTTTCCTTGACTTCAATCTGATGCTACCTCCAACAGAATTTTTAGGAAGGTTACACCTAGTTCTGTGTCCACCACATCTTATTCCAACTGAAATGTGACAACAATGATAACATACAATTTCAAATCTAGATTCATCAATTTCTCAACATTTCAAATGAAAGTTCTAAAGTTTTAAGTTTTTCTTCTTTTCAACACAGGAAGGGGATTCAACCGAACTTGATAATATTCATATAAATCTCCATAGCAGAACAATGAAAGCTCTGAAAGGTCCAGAGAAAAAATAATTCTGCTCAAGGTGAGACAGAGGCAAGTGACATAACGATGGATACTAGGATACCCCATCACCCCCACCTCCATTTCAAATGAAATGTGATAAAAAATGATACCAAAACGTTCTAGTGTGAAGAATTATCAATGGCCGTGAGCTACAAATCAATATCACCAAGCCTTTATATGCATCCTACAAAATGTGAAAGGATGAAAGGAATGTGAATTCTTTCCAGTGCAATTCTTATTCCTTCCCTTTAGTTTGTCTTCTCCTGAAATGGGTCTTTCTTTTTCTATTTTTGTCATTCTGTTAATAAAAACACAATCCCAGAGATGAATCATGAATGGATCAATTGCTTAAATATATGCTTGCCACACATTTTATATAATGTTCTACATTTAAGTACTGTCACAGAAAATGTTACAAACTAGGTTCTACAGAAAGATATACACATACTGTCATCAACTAGATTTTGTGTTCACATCAAGCTTTGTTAGTCTTCTTTTAAATAGTTTTATGAAAAACATACCTCTTGTATTAGTATATAATTCTGGGATTTTGTTAAAGAAGGTGACCAACTCCTCACCAACCAAATCATCATATCTGAAATAAAGTGATACTAACACAGTCATTCAGCAAAAACATTGTGCATTCAATACTTTCCAAATCTAATAACTATGACTATAATGATTGGATCAATGAATAAGTGCTGAATTGAAAAGTAGTATCTTAAACCTATGATAATATCAAATTTTGTTTCTTTATTCAAGGAAACAAAGTCAACTTCTTTGAATACTGTATAAAGTCTATAGTAATATTTCCATAAACAATGCACAATCCAATGAGGAGCTAACAACGATAAGAAATACAAACACAAAACACACATGATTAAGTATTATGTTATTCCTAATCGAGATGCCAAGAAATCAACCAGTGAGCTATCACTGAACAAGAAATCAGTAGAATTATATTAACATCCCCAAAACATTTTCACTCTTAGTGCAAAGAGTTTAGAATCATTCATAATTGATTTTTTCTATCATCTTAAAACTTACCTTGCAAGTGCAGACCCTTCAACACCACAGTTAATAGCAGCTGAATGCCAGTCAAGATGTTTTCGTACAAGTTTATAACATTTCTCCCCAACAGCGGTGTAACCATGACGACATGACAAATCAGTCTTGCCTGTAAGAAAACAAATCAATATTACTGGTCAATATATGGTGGTAGATATCCCTTGGCATAAATAATTGAACATTAGCCATCAAGGCAAACCGTTTTTTGACAAAAGGTTGTTTTGTTATCCATAGTGCATATTACTGTCAAGAAGTGTTGTGCCCAGCTCCATATCCAGCATTGCATAAAACAGTTCTGGAAAAACTCTGGATTAGGTAGATATGGCAAACATATAATCAGGTAGTAAGATACAGTGTTGAAACATTAATTCTCTAGGCACAGATGCTAATCAGCGGCTCCCTTTAAATATCTATCTCTGAGCCTGAATACACAGGCATTATTTTAAGGGCCTGAATCCAGATTTGAATTGTGTTACTTACGTCCGTAACATTTTATATATGCAGTGAAAATTAAGTAAGCAATCTATAAGACACAAGTGTTGAAGAAGCATTAAACATGACTATATCATAGACAGATGGTCTGAGGAGGTAAATAAAGCATGCTATTCTATATGGTCTCCGAAAAATGCAAAATAAATTCTAATTTTTAAAAAATGAGTCAAGACATGAAGGAAGCTGGAAAAATCATTTATTCAGAGTAATAATCGTTTGCTGTCGCATCAAAATTCTAACTAACTTACAATTAACTCCATTCCCCTCGTAACCTTCATGGCATCTACATTTCCTTCCATTTCTAATGCAATCTGCATGAATAGAGCACGATGGCATTTTCTTTTCCATAAGTTTTCCATTTTCACATACCAGTAGCTTCTCACAAGGGGTAGATACATACTCATCTCCATTCTATAAAGATAATAAAGGGAGAACTTTCTGTTCATCTCATAATTTTATCCTTGTCAAGTCTAATATTCATTTTAATCATCGTTTATCTATTTTCATTATCACAGCTCTATTTCTTTTCTTATTGAAAAGAGACCCCTCTACCATTAAAAAATAAAATAAAACATAATTCAACATTATTGACATTATCTATAATTCAAAGTTGGATTGTGGAAAATTGTTAATGAATACTTTTGCTTAACCAAAACATAAATACCACTTATTTAAGAGTTAATATTATGCAGTCACAATGACTGATTCTTTGTGTTTCTATTTTTTTAATCATCAATAGGAGCAAAATGAGAAATGTGCCTTTAACAACCAATTGACACATTGATTTGTATAGACAAAAAAATCCATGAGAATTTTAAAGGTTTATATTTTTAATGAATCCTTCTTATCTTTTAAAGTAATCTAATGACAATCTTATCCCATTCTATTATTTGTCACTAAAATGAATTTCAAGACTGATCGTCTTTAACAATTGGTAGAAAAGAGAATACTAATTACATGCAGCATAAAGCTCTCTCCACTGTCAAGTTCCACATCACACACTTTTTCACATTCTTCAATTGAAACACAGTTCATTTTGGAGTCTAAATAGAAGCCATCTTTGCAAACACAGCCGGACTGCTCATTTGTATCATCACAATCAACAGATTTGTCTGGTTCATTACAAGTGTTTTGACATAAAGATCTGAGCTTCCTGGTATAAATCATGTTAGGCTTCTTGCTACAGCGAGTTTCTTCCTTGTTTTCTAAAAGAAAAAAAAAGTTTATTTATATTCACTCCATTGGAGTTAAAATAGTAACAAATGATACAAAATGATTTTATCTTTATTTGTCTTTATACAATAAAAGAAAGTTGTTGGGTTATTTCTGCAAATCAAATTAAGTACAGTGCACATTGATGAAGACTAAAAACATTCTACAAACAAGCGTCTAAAAATGTAGCATATATCAGTAAAATAAGGAAGTTAAGCACACTAAAGTAAAGAAAAAACTGCCCAGAGAGAGAAGAGAGTGTGTGTATGTGTATGTGTGTGTGTGTGTGTGTGTGTGAATTCATTCATTAATCCCAGGATTAGAAAGTTGACAGGGGGACGTGTGAGGGGATGCAAAAGACACAATCTTTCTCCAGGCCGTCTATCTGTGACTTTCCTCAGGAGTTCAGGTATTGTCACTCCAGTCCACTCCTTGATGTTGTCGACCCACTTCTTCTTCTGACATCCTCTTTTCATCTGCCCCTCAACTGTACCCTGCATTATAGTTTTGCACAGGCTATCATGCCGGGTGATGTGACCAAATCATTTTAATTTCCTGCTTTTGACAGTGGACAGAAGAGACTCCAATAGTTCTGCTCATGTCTCTAGTTCTTCTCTAACATCTTTATTAACTCTGTGTTCTAGGTTAAAGACACGCAGAATTTTCCTGTAGCTTTTATTCTCAAAGGCCTGACTGTGTTGCTCCATTAGTGTCCATGCCTCACACCCGAATAACAGTTTTGAGAAAATAAGCGATTTGTACACTCCCACCTTCACACAGAGACTCAATCAGCTTTTCCCGATCTTCTCCAATCTCGCCATTGCCATTGTTGCCATAGCAAGTCATGTGCAAATCTCTGTTTCCCTAGATCTGTCTTTGTCTTTGGCCTGTGTCACTCCAAGATAACGGAAGTTTGTTACATTCTCCAGTGTCTCTCCCTTCACATTGATGTGTAGCTATAAATCATCACCCTGGACTTTTATGCTTATTTGCATTCCATACGTGAATGCACATTCAGACAGTTTGTTGGTTAGGTGTTGAACCTCTTCATTGCTGCCTGCCATCAGACCAATGTTGTCTGCAAACAGAAGGTTGCATACTGGTCTACCATCAATGGAGATGGCTGTAATGTGGTCTTGTAATGTTTCCTGCATCATTCTCTCAAGAAAGATGCTGAAGAGAGGGGGGAAGAGTATGCAGCCACAGTCATTTTAAAAAAATGTTCCTATTTGATCGTTAATCAATACGGCACTGGGTTGAATCACCTTTGCCATTTGAGGAAAATAAATATTAACTAACTGGTAACAAAATGCAAACAACCACAGATTTGAGTAAACTCACCACATTTTGCAAACTGCCGCCAATTCTTTTCTAATGTATCATCCACAATACCAAGGGATCCATGTACATTATCTATTATGTCCTCCAAATAATCACATCTATTTCTAGTGATATTCCAACACAAACCATTGACACATTCTTTCCATTCTGCAGTCAAAAATTTCATATTGGCGGGCCTTGATGTAGCACTTGATGCATCATGCTAAAAAAAAAAAGTGTTAAAAAAACTATTCATTTGTTAGTTACAACTTTCAGTGTCGATTTCATCCAGTTATCATTGGGTGTTATTATCTAAATAATGCGTATATTTAAAAACCAAAAATATAAATTTTATAAAATATTCTGCAATGAGGAAAGCTCATAATAATAGCTTGATTTGAATAAAATAATGGTTGAATGGCTATTATTAAGCTTATAGCCTGTGCAAAGATTCTTTAAAAATATGGAAACATTTAAAAGTTATTATTAAAGAATAGGTAAATTTTTTGGTGGAAAACATATATTTCTTTCTCCATCCAATGTTTTGCTTTGTTAACCATACTGTATTAAAGTACAAACAGAGTAGTCTCTTGTGACAATGTTGCCTTGTTAATGAGTGGAGAGCTAATTGAGACACAATTGAAAGTCACTAGTTTTATCTGACAATTGTAAAATGATATCAGTCGTCATGCGAGATGAAACTTATGTTGTTGTACTGGCTAAAAAGAAGACGCTTCTTTCGAAGGCGATATTGGGTTCACCAGATATTCCAAAGAAATAATTTTGGTGAATTTCATCAGCTCATAAAGGAAGTTAATAACAATGAAGAAAAATGCACATCTTATATAAGAATAAAACTGGTGCATTTTATTTGCTACAGGGCAAAGTTGTGTCTAAAATAAAAAAGCGTGAAACCAATTTTCTGAATTTCAGTACGAGTAAAACCGAACCTTGCAGTGATAGGGATAAAAAGTTTGCTATCAATACTACTGCAATACATGTCCATTATCATTATTTGTTATATTTATTGATAATCAGGTACCGGTTTAAAAACAATTTGCATAGTTTTTGGTATCTAATTGCATTAAAATTTCACGAGGAATGCGAATTTGCTATTAGAAGCACTTTATCTAACTTCTAATACCAATACAACTTTGAAAAATCATGTCACAAAGTTATGCCAGTTGACCCATTCACATATTAGAACTATTAGCCGCATCAGAAATCTTCTAGATGATGATACTACTAAACGTTTAGTCCATTCACTTGTCACCAGGCGGGTGGATTACTGCATTTCTCTTCTCTACGGCATACCAAAAGCTTCAATGGACAGAATTTTTTTAATGCAGAACAGAGCTGCCAGAATTATAATTAAAACTAAAGTCAGAGACACCTGTTTTAAGATCTCTTCACTGGTTGCTGATAAAGAAGAGAATTGAATTTAAGATCACGTCTAGTTATCAAATGCATACATGGACTGGCGCCTTCTTATTGATATCTGTACCCCATTTTGTAATTAAAGATCATCCAACTCCATTCTTTTAAGACAGAATCTGACTAACACAAAGTTTTTAGGCCGTGCTTTTATAAATGCTGCCACATATGTTTTGAACTCTTTGTCTCAAAGTACTCGTAGCTGTCTGACCTTTAACTCTTTTAAGTCCAGCTTAAAAACAGAATTGTATTGTTCTATATAGGTCGTTTACTATCATTAACATTATTATCATTATATTATTATTATTATCAACAATTTCTAACTTTTATTTTGTATTTTGTTTCTATTGATTTCTAATTAGCCACTTTATTACAATGAAAATTGTACTAGTCTATTTCTAATATTTTCCCAGAATGTGTACTTGTACTCATTCTTTAAGAATACACCTCAGATTGATAGTTTAAGCTGTTATTGGGCAGGTAGCAAATTTTCTCAACAGTAATGCTATAAAAACATTTATATCTTCATTTATTTTTTCTAGAATTGATTTCTGTAATTCCCTTTTATATAAAATCCCTGACATTTTAATTTAAAAACAACAGCACATTCAAAACAACACTGCTCAACTTGTTTTAAAAGAAAGAAAGAGAGAGCATAATATTATACCAATGCTGTGAATGTTACATGGGCTTCCTGTGAAAGCTAGAATTATTTACAAAAATTCTGTTCTCTGTTTTAAATGTAAAAATGAACTTGCCCCTGTTATTTGATTGACCTTATAGATGATTATGTACCATCTCATCAGGAACTTTTATATGTCCCAAGGAGCGGTTTAAAAAAATTAGCTGACAAATATTTAAACCATGCTGCCCCATCTTCTTCCCCTCAGTATTAGAAAAAATGTCAGGATTGTCTGAGGACACTTAAAAAAAACACTTGAAAATAATTGTAATGCAACGCTATTTGGATAAATGATGAGTATGATAGATATGAATAATTACTTTTGTGTGTGTGTGTGTGTGTGTGTGTGTGTGTGTGTGTGTGTGTGTGTGTGTGTGTGTGTGTGTGTGTGTGAAAGGACATGAACCTGAATTGTGATTAAATGTAATATAACGATCGATCAATTTTGATGATTGTATACCCCTAGAGCTGTCATCTTGATGGGAATGGGCGCTCTAGAAATAAATTACATTATTATTATTATACTTTTTGGAAGTTCATACATTACCTACCCCATCTTGTTCTATTATTATACTTACTATTGCTTTGACAATGGGAGAATTTCCCTTAACATCCAATATGCCACAAAACTGTGGTTGTCTAAATTTGTCTTGGTTCTTCTTGGAACAAGGTTTTGGATTTTCAATCTTCAATGGGCATCTGAGAAATAGGTATAATATCTTTTATCTTTTCTAAAAGTTAATTTCAGAAATGTTAAGAATAAGGAGTCATACTATTGACATGTAGTTCTAAGAATAACAAGCCATAAAACAGCAATAAGAACAAATGAAACTATAAATAGATCCCATACTGAACGAAATACTTTCCCCAATCTCAATCAAATAACTCTTGGAGGTGAAATAAGAATGTAAACAACAGTCAACATTATTACACGCTACTTTATTATTGTATACCACTACCATGGTGTGGTAGTGTTGACACATAACATGAATATTTTCCCAACAGTGACATCATTCTATTACTATATTCATGAATGGAGGCATCTAGAGTAAGCACACATGGCTAAACCCTTATTTCTATTCACAACAGTAAGTAAAAACGAAGGTGAATTAAAAATGTTCTTGTTTTCTTTAATGGGAAATGGAACAATTACTCTTCGTTTATATCGATTATTCTCAAACTACTGAAATTTTCCTAAACTTGATATGCAAAAGGCACTCAAAAATAAATATGCCAATCTTCATGCAAGTTTTCACTGACTTGTCTCTCCTAATAAAGTCTCTAGGCTTCACATACATTTTAGCTTGTCTCTTTTATTTCATCAGATAACTGGTTTTCTTTCAATCTCCTTTTTTCTGACTCAGTTACCAAGAAGTCAAGAAAGTTTTTTTTTGATTACAATTGCTTTACCTTGGAAAAATAATCCTCATATGTTCAAAGTTTCATTTGGGATTTTAAAAATTGACATGTTCCTTTGTTTAACCTCTTGCTTTGGCATGAAAACATGTAGTGGTTTTGATGTTCAAATCAGACAATATGGCTTTAAATTGTTCTTTAATCTTCTATGAATATTTGAATCAATTCTGACTAAAATCATAAATCTTATGGGTATAAATCACTGTCATTTTTTACCCAAATCTTTGGAACCACCTTCCACAAAGCATAAGACTAAGAGAAACAACTTCTCTGCCTTGCTTTGAAGCCAGATTGAAGCACCATTTATTTCTAAAAATCATATATCTTAATTCATGTGGTTTTTGCAGCTTCTCGTACATTTTTGTATGTGTTTGGTTGCTTATGCTTGTGAGATATTAAGCCAAGCAGGTGATCAACCCACTGTGACCTCTGTGATATAAATTATTTTTGCCCAGACAGCGGCCTTGAGGCCTACTCTTATCGATTTTCAACTGCCAAGGGTTCTGTAACATACGCAACATGCACACAGGACCTCCGAGTTCATCGTCCGTCCCCGTTAGGACTTGGTCCTTTGATCCTACCTACCTCAATAGGATCAAGGGAGAAAAATACGTCGCTGCTGGGAATTGAGAGAGGCGAGAACCATACCTTTGCGCCACTGGGATCCCCCAAAAATGTCATTTATCATTATTATTATCATTATTATTATTATTATTATTATTATTATTATTATTATTATTATTATTATTATTATCATGCTCACTGCTCATCATCTGATCCTTTGACAAGGAAATATCGGCCAATTTCAGAGGAAGACATTCGTTTTCCTGATCCTGGCTTCTTCAAATCGTTTTCTGCGTTTCCATCAAAGTTACCACAGAGGCCACATATATGATTCTTATATACGTCTGGCACAAGTATCTGTTGACAAAAGAGAAGTTAAGCATGCTAAGTAAATGATGTAGTTCTCATACAATGGATTGTATTGTTTTATGTTAAGAGATAACAGCTCACTATCTAGTTAAGGCAGACTTGAATGCGGGAGCGCAAGAGATTAGCCTGAAAGGAAGTGATTGCATTAAACATTGTTAAACAACTGCCTCTTTGTCATCCCTTTTTTTAGATAGTCCAGTTCATCAGTTGTCCTCTATGAAAGTTCAATGTTATCTTTCCAGTAAATATCATATAAACATTGTAAGTGACAGCAGGTACAAATTGTTCTCCAGCATTTTTCTTACACAGAGGAAATCAAATTATATGCATCAATGTGGGGATTGAATTATCTAAAATCAGATTGGTGACAGGAGGAAATACAGAATAGAGAAGAAGAGAAAGAAGGAAGAAAAGGGGATAATGAATGTTGGGTACAGGGTAAAAGTGAGAAAAAAAAAAATTCACTTACAAATAGACCATTCTTGTTAGTCAGTGAAATTTGCAATCCAAATGTGGTCTGCATAGTCAATGTTTCTGTGTCTTCTTTCAGTTTGACAACGATTTTAATTTGATCATCTGAATATCCAACTGGATTTACCTCAATCTGGAATCAAATGATGTGATTAACGAAATAACCCATGACTGAATATTTAATTTTTATGGTTTCCAACTGATTTCATTTAGTATTTCCTTCTCAAATACAAGTATTTTCTACCAATTCTATGGTTATAACTGATTACAGCATGTCTACATCTAGCATTTTCTGATGTAGATACTAAAACTGGATAGAAAAAAAAACATACAATATATAAAAAGGCGCGCATTTGACTAAACTTTGACAAGTCAGGTGTGAAGATGATTACAAATACAATGAATTACATAATTTCAAAATATACATAAACTATACATAAGTCTCACATCGTTGATATAAAGTTTTCCTTGAGTGAGTCTATAGGAGTTATCACCAGTGGAAAAATCAACACTGCTAGTCATAGCTGCTTTAGAAGTTGTTGTTCTCTTGTGCATTTTGCTCACAATCCTGTAGAAAAACAACGTAAACTCTCAGTGTCCTTTTAATACTTCAATAGGTTTATGAAGTGGGCAAGTTAATGAGATAAAGAGATACAGCCAGTAAAAATCTATCATTGCAGAGAAGAGGCGATGAGGTCTAACATGATACAGTTCAGTTGTTGTTTTTTGTTTTTTTTAAAGAAGACCTTAATTTGATATTTGATTTAATCATATTGTCAATTTTGTACAGTCGGCTGATCTCCTGCTTGCTGTATCTACCTGATCCAAGTTTTTTTTTCTAGCTTTATGTTCAGCAATGCTGGACATGGAGCTGGCCACGACACACCTTGGGGGTATAATATGGTTTGGATAACAACAAAACATAATATTGTAAATTTTGCTACTTATGTAAGAACTTGGAATCCAGTGAACATTTCAATCAGATAAAACTAGCTTTTGATAGTGAAAAAAAACCAAAAACAATTCTTAGCAGAGGTATTTATATCAAGAAAAAATAAATAAATTGTACATCCTTTTTCAAATGGAGAAGAACGCCCCAGAAAAAGATGATTTACTTGAATAATGGGAAAGTCTCAGATGGGACAAACTGGTTGCAGGTGGTAATAAAATCGTAGCTGCAAGCCCCCATGAAATCAAAACTGTGACCATCCAGTGTTTTATAATGTAAACCTCCTGTAGTTTTACACATGTGGAGTTCTGTGGAGAGAAATTGGGTTCATATGGGTCAAAATTTCTTTGGCATTTGAAACTCAGGACATTAATTATATATATATATATATATATATATATATATATATATATATATATAAATCGAGCGTG
>JARBEQ010315361.1:0-16584 GCA_030265355.1 Tritonia tetraquetra
AGTGTAGGGCCAGCTCTATGAAGCTGGATTTCTCTGGATCAAGATATTAAGCCAAGCAGGTGATCAACCCACTGTGAGCATAAAAATAATAACAATAATAGTAATAATAATAATAATAATAATAATAATAATAATATTGTGGTTAACAAAAGTGAAAGATGTGCACTGAGTGAAGTAATCCTGGTATGTATCATGCCACTATATAAAACTACCAAAATACCCATTACATAATTTTAAAAAACATAGTCATGGTTATTATGTGCTAAAAAAGTGAATGAAAAGGTTCACAACATGAAATCACTGAACTGACAATAAACCTGAGTTCTCAATGCTAACATCGTCCACACAATCCAAGCACTAAACCCCAGAACCTTCAGTGAAGATTATCATCTTCTTTTTTGAGCATTTTGTACGGCCCTTGTCTCTGGGCACAAAGATAAACAGTTCGAATCCTACCTGGGGAAGGATCTTTTCTTTGTTCTTCTTTCTTATCCAATTCCCTTTTTACCATTACAATGAGTCTGGATTTCTCTGGATCAAGATATTAAGCCAAGCAGGTGATCAACCCCCTGTGAATATTTTCTTTGTACCCTCTTAAAACAGAGCTTGGGATAATTGGACTGTAAGTAAAAAACAATGTTATATTTTGATTGTTATTTCACGCTGGAATGTAACCCCGCACCCCTTTTTTTTTGCCCACAAGAGTTATTTTACCAGTGTTGTGGGTTTATCTAGCACATTCTATAAAAACAACAAAATGGATTTAATCTGATTTTAAAAGGAGTTTAGTGTCTAAAAAAAAAAAGAAATGATCAGATTTCAAATGATCCTATTTCTTTCATGGGTGTTGGTATATCCTGTGCTATATATATATATATATATCATTAATGTTTTTAATTGCCTTTTTTAAAAATTGTCTTTCGTCGCATATAACCATCATTGTAATGTTTTTTTTGTCGTCATGTTGCTATTGTATTGTAAATCGCTTAGAGCCTGTTTACACAGGGTAAAGCGCTATAGAAATGCCATTTATTATCATATTATATAGAAAACGAGGTATCGTCAACAAAAAATGTTCATGGCCCTTTGCTTTTGTAATATTTGATTCCAGTCTTAAATCAAATTATGGGTATGAATCCGAAATTTTTTATTCAAGAGTCTTTTACCCACCATCGAGTAAAACAACACCCTATATATATATATATATCATTTGATTCTACACTGTTGTAAAAGGGGGCTTTTCATTGATTCACAAATTATAGAGCGTTAATATATATGGATGAGGTAATATACACATGATATAAAATCTATATCTATCAATAAAATTACATTTTTACATGGTGCAATATAAACAACCATATTCAATTAGATGTTTGTCGCCCTAAATTCAGACACTTCTCATGGGCATGTACAAAATTGACTTTTATAATTAGAATAGAATCGGTTGATTTGATTCGGCAGTAGAATCCCTGAACCACACTAAAAAATTGTAATTGTAGCTAGTGCTGAAGTGCCTAACAGGCAGCTCACACTGTATACTCCTCATGGAGTTGAGAAGGATACAGGAGTATTATGACCTGCCGGGGGTAAACTATACATTGTAAAACACATAGAGAGTGATGAACTTTGTGGGCGCTGTATAAATGCTATGAACTTTTTTCTTTTAAAAAAAGATAAATGTGTTTGAATGGATTTGCTTCGACAGTAGAAACAATTAGGCTGTCACTGAGCCCACAATCTAACGGACATTTAGTCAAATGGCCTGTCTGTAATTGGGGCATGGCTGTCCGGACATTGGGAAGGGCTACATGACGTGACTGTCGTTAAATAATCTATTTCCCCTGACAATTATAATTATTATCACTGATGGTCGTGGAAATAGTGTGATGACAATCTAAGGTAAGGGTGAGCAATAGCAGCAAAACCTCCAATGATTTAATCAAGATGAATCACGATATAATCATAACAAATTAAAGTGGCGTGGTCGAGTGGTCTAGCCACACGACTAGTACCCTCAACAGTACCAGGTTCGAGTCCAGGCTCGTATTATGCACTGGGGCAGATCTAGAAAAACTGTCTTTTTCTGCATCCATGACGTACTCAGTGTGCATCGCAAGTGTCCTTATGACTGCGCAATGCCTAACAAATATCGGTATATTCCTAAAATAAATAAAAGACTGATCTTCATTCGTTTTTCTGTAATTGGAAAAAAATATTTGAAGAGAATTCTGAGATCAAAATAGAACCAAGCAGAACTTTTAAACCCTGTTATATGTATGACTTAAGTCAATATACAACATGCATTGTGACCATGAGACAGTATTAGAAATAAACATGCAAATGAAACATCTACTACTAAAATGAAAATTACATTTTATAAAAACCCATCAAATATAAAATGTTAACAAATAAGAAAACCTTTCTTCTTATCAATTCCCTTTTACCATTACATTATTTCCATTTACCATTCGGTTTTACCCGAAACGTTCTGTATCATTGTTATTGTCTTTTTTGGAAGTTTTCTACATTTTTCTCTCTGTTATTCAACATTGAATTTGAACTTCCGGCAGCCTTCATTAGCTTTTACCATTACGGTGAAGGGCCAGCACTATGAGGTTAGATTTCTCTGGATCAAGACATTAGGCCAAGCAGGTGATCAACACACTGTGACCCAATGTTAACAAATAAGAAAACCAAAATGCCTCAGTTAATTGGTGCACAAGAAAACTTTCTATTCTGTCAAATTGTCTAATGGGTGCCGACATGACAACACTACTGTGCTAATATAAGCATCCTAAAAACTTAGTAAAAAATATTTGGGGTCAAAGCTATAAACCCGACAACGAAATGTGAACCACAAAATGATAAAGATAGAAAGCTATAAAACCCAGTGGCGCAGAGGTTCTTGCCTCTGAAGTGAAAGGTACCGGGTTCGATTCCCTGCGTGACATTGTCGGGTATTTTCCCAGTGAAACTCAGTGAAAACCTATATGTTACTCCCCTGATCCTACTCAGGTAAGTGGGATCAAAGAACCTAGTCCTATCAGAGACAGACGATAAACTCATTAAAAAACCCATGGCAGTTGAAAATCGATAAGAGTAGGCTGCAATGCCACTGTCCAGGCAAAATCAATTCCCTACCACAAATGTCACAGTGGGTTGATCACCTGCTTGGCTTAATATCTTGATCCACAGAAATCCAGCCTCAGTACTGGCCCTACACTGTAATGATAAAAGGGAACTGGATAAGAAAGAAAGAAAAATTTATCACATTCTGGATAGAATGCTTGTGGGTACCAATTTCAAAACCTCAGATGAGCAAAGAAGTAATCAGAGTTCAAGTTTCTTACACACACACACAAAAAAGAGACCTTCACATCAAAGTCCATGACAAAAAGGCAAATATTTTAACAAATATAGTGACACTATTTTCCCATGGAATATACCTCTCTACAATAATAAAATAAAAAGTTTTCTATGACTTTTTATTCTCTACAGGACAAAAGGGCAAAGGTTAGAAGTAAAACACGACAAGATTTGAATCACAAGACTGCAATACACACTATTTTGAACACCCTATTCTTATGTTTCTGTGTTAGGGTTTTTGGGATACCCATGACACCATCAAACACCTGAGTGTGTTTTTTTGTTCTAATTAAGTTTTTAATATAAAAATTGGGGAAAATATAAATGCGTTAACATGACACAAATGAACACTTTTGAAATTGTAAAAAAACATCACCAAATAAATATATTGATAACAAGTGCTAAATTTGTGTGAAAAACCAAAAGGAAAGAAAAAGTCTAAAATCACAAAGCAATTTCAATCCCAAACCATAGTCAATAATAAAACCACAAAAATGAAAGAAAAACAGTTAAATGCAATTGTAATGCACAGCAACTGAGTGGTCATCCATCCAGACACTAATCATAGTCAATGTTGCTTGACTACGCTGACCGGTTAATCATGCTATCCGCTCGACCACTTCATAAATACCATCAAGGCTTCGCTGATCAGTTCAGCATGCTATCCTTTTGGCCATAGGAGCCTAAAAATCCAGTCAGCTTGCAAATACTGGAACCAGGTTATCATCTGTGATATTACGGCGGAACACTTTTCAGCCGAAAGCCTGAATCCCGCACGACAGCGCAACAGTACACTCACGCCCCAGTGCAAAAAGGCAGTGGTACGCGCCACCCAGTTCTTAACACAAACAACTCTCTCTTCTTGCAGCTCAAATCAGTAAAGCAGTTTGGGTAAATAATAAGAGGATATTTTACACATAAGTCATGGCACAGTAAAAGGTTGAATATTTCATTATTGATTGGATCCTAGCATTTGACTTCAGCGAGGTAGAAATTGAATGTTTAAAAATTTTTTTAATGTTTTGATTTGCCAAGCAACATACAGCTATTTAATTTGATTCTCATCTCTAATACATAAAAGGCATTTTAGCTGTAATTTTCTCAACACATAAGTTAACAGAGAATTTCACAGGAGAGACCCCCCCCCCCCCTACAAACCTAAAACTGATTTTACTTTCACTTAATAATTTTTAAAACAATTGTTTCAAATGTATTCTTGGATATTATAATGTTAACCATAATAACATTGGTGAAAGTAATCGAATATGATAACACCAATTTTCTCTCTTGTAACATTAGCGCTGGTAACGTTTTTAGAGAATGTTATTGGCGATACACATCACGTTATTTCTAAAAAACGAGACAGGGATATTATTGTGCATTAGAATAATATTGGATAATTGGTCTATGGGTATGAGGGTAAAGCAGAAGATAATCTTTTATACTGTTTAATGCTTCTACAAAAAGCAATTACAATACATTATAATTGTTACAGACTGAGTTTAACGCAGACAGGATTAGTCTTCATGCCACAATCACAATGACATTAACTAAATACAACAACCACTAAAAAATATAAATAAATAAATAAACAAATCAATCTGTAAATATATTTGTAAAAAATAAGGATAAGGTAGAAAGAGCAAGGCAACTGAGCAAAAACACTGTGCAAATACTGTGTGGAAAACACCCAACTACACATTGGACTCAAACAATATAATACTAGACCTTGGGCGCTGCCTTGATGGGATCGGCTTTGGAGATGTAAACACACTGTCGTCTTCAAAGGTCGTCTCTGGAATTGTTGGAGATGTAGGTGTTATCGCATCCGAAGTTCGGGAACGAGTCCGTTTAGGAAATTTCCTGGGTGAGAATTGCAAGTCTACACCTTTGCGTGTCTCAGATGTTGGGCTTTTAGGAGTTTGGGGAGAGGACGAGATTCGAAATTGTGGGGAGGATGATGATGACGGTGATGACAATGAAAATACTGTTGGGTTATTGGCTGGGTGGTTTGGCGGCGGGGATATGGATCGGAATGGTACTATGGGAATGGATGCCGGTACGGAGGACGAGATGGCAGTTGTCTGTGGTGGTGTGGGCGACGTGGGAGATGAGGGATGGCTTTTCAGTCGGGCCAGCAGTTTACGAGGTCCCGACTTTTTGGACCCGTGATTGGACGGCGGTGACAATGGAACGGAGCCACAAAGAGGTAAACTTGTTGGGGTTGGAGGGGAATCCGGGGGTGCATTTTGTGGTATAGAAATAGGTCTGGAGGATGCAGGGGACATCATTCCTTTGGCATCTTTCACGGCGGACAGTAGAGGTAACTCATCATCAGGAATTACAAAAGAGCCCACCTCGTAGGCAATGACAGAAGCGTGATCTAGTTTACCGGGAGCTTTGGCCATTTTCTCCACAATTTCAGAGTCTCTTCTTTGACGGTCAGCTTTGGTCATCTTTTTCTTCGCATAAAGGGCTGGGTTTTCCAACACTTTTCTTTTCTCGTTAGTAAGGGTAAGGACATGTTGCAAGAGCGCACCACAAAAAGCCTGAGCAGAGCATGCCTCTTCAGTGACCAACTCATACTCATGCACAACACGTTCCATCTCTTTCATTGCGTAGATGTGCCTTTCTTTTGGACTCATCTCTGGTTTTATAATCAAGCTACCATTTGAATTCTTTTTTTCAGCAGTGTTGAAATTGGAATCATTGGGCCGCATGGGAAGAGCTACTTTTGTTACAACCGGGTCGAAATTGTCCGATATCCCATCAGTCGTGAGGAACACAATATCTCCTTTGTTACAGAAAGTCACAGAACAGGTTAGATTATGAAGTTCGGGATTCTGGCCATCAACAGGCCCGACTGCCCCTCCGGCATCTCGAATATCTCTTTCACTTCCCACATCGTGAGATCCCACAGTCACTTCACGAATACCCCGATTGTGTGCATAAATGTAGGCAAAGCTGTCCCCGACATTGACACAGCAAACGGCATTCTGATCTGAATTGGCTACTGGACACACCATACAGATGCATAGGGTGGTAAGGCCTCCTTCTTTGGAAAGGATGGATCGATGTGCCTCGTCCACAGATTTCCTCAGCAGTCTCACGACATCCTGCAACGGATTGAAGTAACAGAAAAACGTTACGATTGGCTACACATGCAAACAACAAGATAACAACATGCACAAATCGAATATCACATGGTGACACAGTATATACACATGACAAACTCACATAAAATGATATAAGCAGTTGGAGGGGGATCTTTCTCTCTCTTATATGTGAGGGCCGAGGCAAACAAGTATATAAAGCCTCAGACAGAATAAACATGTTGAGACAACTGTTGTAGGCTATATGACAGAAAATTAATTTGTGAGCATTTTGTTTTTATTTCATCTACATTAGATGATTAGAACCAAAGATATCAAAGCATGTGTGTCCTACGGGAGTAAACACACAAACAGAGAGGAGCAAAAATGGCTCCGTTTCTCTAAAATACAAATTGCGGGTTTAACCGGGTCCGCACATATTTCAATGACAATCAATGTATTTACATGGGGAAAAATAGCAGAGCACATTCAATTCTTTTTTTTAAATTTCTTTCTTTCTTATCCAATTCCCTTTTAACATTACAGTGTCGGGCCAGCACAATGAGTCTGGATTTCTCTGGATCAAGATATTAAGCCAAGCAGGTGATCAACCTACTGTGAACTTTTTGTGGTAGGAATTAATTTTGCCCGAACAGCGGCCTACTCTTAGCGACTTTTAATTGCCAAGGGTTCTTTAACGTGTGTAACATGCACATGGGACCATGAGTTTATCGTCCGTCTCCGATAGGACTAGGTTCTTGATCCCACCCACCTGAAAAGGATCAGGGGAGTGGCATATAGGTTTTCACTGAGTTTAACAGAGAAAAATAACTGACTCTGCCGGGAATCAAACCATGAACCTTTTGCTTCTGAGGCAAGAACCGTACTTCTGCGCCACT
This sequence comes from Tritonia tetraquetra, assembly GCA_030265355.1. NCBI lineage: Eukaryota > Metazoa > Mollusca > Gastropoda > Nudibranchia > Tritoniidae > Tritonia > Tritonia tetraquetra. The sequence goes on from JARBEQ010315361.1 coordinate 7,358, forward strand.
GGGACCCCCCCTATCCCCAAACAATAAGGTTTTTAATTGGTTTGTTTTATTTTGATTTATTAGTAAATTGAGATTTGCTCTTTTAGACTGTTTGCTATTAATACAATATTAAACTTTGAAATTGGAATATCTCAAAAAATGAAACTGTGACTCTGCTGTTATTTCCCTGGTGGTCTTCAAGCATGATATACCTGCGTATTCTCAGGCTTTCTCTTCCTCTCAAATATTTTATAGTTGAGGTACTTCATGCTGCCATAGAGAGCACACCGCGCGGCTAAGCGTGACTTTTCCCCCCAGTTGACTCCGTCGGCCACCATCATGATGGTGTTATTACGCCGGACACACATGGCAAAGCTGTCAGCAATTGGTTCACCTGGCATCAAGGATTAAAAAAGGCTTTAAAATTATGCACAATAAAACATAATTATATTCCAATGCTTTGTATTATTATCATTAATTCCATCGCGCTTTAGCCCAATATTAAACCAAGAAATCAGGAAATTCTAAAAATATCATACAGAATCAAAGTGATTAACACAATGTGTCAAGTCAACCATGGCACACTAAATCTAAAAAAAATCTACTCATCCGTTTCAGGAAACTTGCATTTCAAAATTAAAGTTGTTAGTCGCCCTTGGCAACACATTTTAGGTCATATCAAAGGCGGACCTCCGAATTATAGTCCATCTCCGATAGGACTTTACTCCATTGGAATCATCAGGGCCATAGCCATAAAACTCAAGAAAATTCAAAAGAAAAAATCCCAACGTCGCTGCCGGGATTCGAACACAGTACCTTCTGCTGTGGACATAGATACAATCAATCATAATACAATACATTACATAAGACATATTACATTATATCAAAGTTCATAAATAGAACTAGAGAGCTCCGAGAGATATGTTTCCCGTACCTAATTCGAGATAACTCGCATGAGAGATCAAAATGAATCGCACATAAGGACAGGTGATAACTCGCATGAGAGATCAAAATGAATCACACATAAGGACAGGCGATAACTCGCATGAGAGATCAAAATGAATCACACATAAGGACAGGCGATAACTCGCATGAGGTCAATGACATATAATCTAGTGGCAAAAACATTCGTTCAACTGGGCACGTAGCACCAATAGGCTTTGTGAGGAACTTGTCCCTCTAGTATATAGTTCTACTTATAACCTCTTTGTATCATACATATATATACCGCATTACATTAAAATACATAATCATATAAATACAACATAACATTACACCGAATGGTAATTAATAAAAAAAGAAAGAAATGCAACTCTCATTCATTCCCCACCATTGATGGGTCACCAGAGCTCAGCACCCCCTGAGCAAGGGCGAAGTGTCTTGCTCAAGGACACCGTGAAAACTAACTCAGCAGGTAGGATACGATCCTGTGTCATTTCGAATGTATAATATTGTGTCGAACACCACACATTACATTTTTGGAAATAGTAAGATGAGGAAGATGAGTCAGGCCTGCCAACCCTAACCAGAGTAAGAACAGGACAAGACTACAGAAAAATCAGGATATCAATAGAGAGAAAGAAGAACAACTATTGTAAAAAAACAGGATTGTCCAATAAAAACAGTGAGAACAGGCAATTTGATGATTTTCATGACCAAAAATGCAGGAAAATCGTGATAAAAAAGAGTTGGCAGGCCTGGGTGAGTTGAAACATAGAGAAATAGAAAGTCTGGGGTAAGCAAGAGAGAGCACTTAAAGAAAACTTACACACACAAAAACAGAAAAGAAAGATAACACGAAAATATAAGAAAATATTTTTGAAAGTTACAATAAAATTCTGTTCTAAACCCTAGAACAAGGCGTTATTAGTAGTCAATAATACCTGAGACTTTGTTTGATATCGGATGCTGTTCATACAATGAGATACAGATTCCATAGGCTCTTTGGTCACGAAGGTTCCAGTCTCGTACTCCGGATACCATGCTTGGATAGTACACTGGCAATAAAAATGTATGGATCTAATTTTAAAAATCCCCAAATAACACACTGGCAATAAAAATATACATATGTCTACTTCAACAATCCCTGAATAGAAAGTAGTCTAACCGAATCACTTTAATACAATTCTAGTTTTCTTCAGTAAAGAGAGGAATAAATTTATTTACGTAATTGCCATTGTCCAACCATTGCCATGTTTGAAAGTACCATAGTGCTGTCAAAACTAATAGCGATTATGATGAAGTTGGCAAAATCTAAAGCTGTCCATTTTTTAATCAGAGTAAAACCTCCCTCTCTCTCTCCAATGGAATCCATAGGGTCAGAGCCATGAAACTAGAGTCAGAGCCATGAAACTAGGGTCAGAGCCACGAAACTCAAGAAAGTTGAAATTTAAAAAATCCCAATGTCCCAGCCAGGATTTGAACCCAGTACCTTATGCTCATGAGGCGAAAGAGTTATCGCTAAGCCACGCAGCCCCCAATCAATGTCATAAAATGACAATGCTGCACCACAGCCGATCCCGTTCTGCACTGCAGCGTAGCATCTTTTGACCTTATCAGTATGAGTATGAGTACAGTATGACAACCACAAACAGGTGTCAGGTGTTCATCCATCCATTATGTTCACACACTATGTTATCCCCCCCCCCCCCTCCGTCCAAAACTCAAACAGATGTTCACAAGCACATGTGAAATCAATTTGACTCCGAAGTGCAGGAAGGCTGTAGATAGGGATATATTGTATCACAGCATGCTGCCTGACATTTTCCAGCCATTGAAATTCTGGCAATTGCCGGAAAAGTAACTTCTCTGATGAGAACAAAGAACCACAATTGACACCACAACCAAAAATGTCATCAAAACAAACTCAACTGTTTTCCTTATGGCCCTCTGCATAGGCCAGACCGGAATCGGGGCCTGAATAGCTGACCACGATACATTCATCCAAAGGAGACAACTGGACATACGGAACCACATCGGGAATGTTGCCGTAGAATATCTCAAGGCCAAACTTGATCTTCTTTTGTTTCTTTCTGTTGAGGAGAGAAGAATGGGGTGGACCATAGATTAAAATTTTACACAATGAATCCTTTCCAATTCAGTGATATGCCCAGTGGTAGATCCTCCCAGTTTTTATCAATCGCTGAGGAGGACCCCACAAGGGCTACAGTAATTTTTTTATTGGCCTGTCTTTGATTAATAGTGCTTCAGTGTATTGTTCATGCAGTAACGAGTTGTGGACACAGTGGGCTGATCACCTGCTTGTCTAAAGTTTCTTGATCCATAGAATTTAGGCTCTGTGTTCAGTCGTGTTTGGTGGTTGGGGTGCCTGCATTTATGGCGGGTATCTTGTGTGCCATTCATGGCTGAACATATAGAGCTGGCCCCAGTATTAATGGGGTTTGATCAAACAAACAAACAATTCAGTGGTATGAATTTACTCAGAGGTTTAGCTATTCACCACATTTTTGTGTTAAGTTCAATCTATCAAAACTTTCGAAGATTCTCTTGTAACCAGGAATAAAATAAGTCAGTGCATTCCTCACTGGGTAGTTATGTCTTAACTGTCATAGCCAGAGTGTAAAACTTAGATTCAAGAAACATTATGACACACCCAGTTTATACCACCATTACTTTACAAGACGACTTTGGTAATTTTTACGCTCAAAGTAAAGGGGAGCAGGCACTTGTAATCATAAATAGCATCAAGTAGAAATGGAAAATGAAAAGTGACAGAAAAACAGCAGTAGGAGAAGAAAAGTTGTATGAAGGCCATGGGGACCGAATCCACACAAGCAAACGGCAACACTGCCTAGCCAGAGACAGAGGCAGACACTCTACCAATCGAGCTAATCTACCACACATTTTTTTAAAGCTGTAACTACTTACACTTCCTCTTCCTCCATGACAACTGTGGTAGAATGGAATCAAATCACCATCCTCACTACAATGGAAGGATCAACCACTTGTTTACCAATGATGACTGACTGGGTAAACAAACAGTAAAAGGATATTAACATAAGCATAAAAATAAAAAGGAAACACACAAACAAACTTGGCACTCAATGTCAGTTTTGGAATCATTTTCATTGCTGGAATCAAATCACCATCTTCACTACAATGGAAGGATCAACCACTCGTTTGCCAATGATGACTGACTGAATATGAAACTGTATTTCTATCGACATTTATCATAGTTTTCCTTACTTCCGCCTTTTCCTTTCAGTGAGTAAAATGACGTCATTGTTCTATGAGCAAATGGTGCTATTATGATATTGATGCATTCAATAGCAAAGGCGTGCGCATCATATTATAAGGTGGAGTCCCTCTCTCATCTGTGGCGGACCGCGTCCTCTGATATATTATTGTTTATATCATAATAGGGTATGACATTACATTTACTAACGGGTTGACCAAAAGTAACCAACAGTTATTGACAAAGTGCATCGCATCCCTGATAACCTGATAACCGTCGGGTGTCCCTGCTTGTATTAATAATATATGTTCTAATTCTAACGATACATCCAGAGATTACAAACGCCTTTTCTTCACTGATGCCTAAAAGAGATAAAGATACTAACAAGAATACTAAAAAGGCGGGTTTTAAAAAACCAAACAAAAAACCATCTCTATTTTCATTTTCAATACCTGTAATTCAGAAAGAACATTGACATGTAGAAACAACTTCTTTCTCTTGTTTTATTATAATTTGCCATGGTGACAGCATCCAATAATTTTATTCTCTTTCGATATATAACAATTTTCTTGTCAACCTTTCGGCGAGTGTCAGATTTATTATGATAATAAAACTTTCTCCACTCCTCTCTATAAGTTCTAAAGTTTGAAGTTTAATGGCCTTTTTAACACATAAAGGTCACATCAAAGGCGATTTAACAGAACTTGAGAAGATTCCACGTGAATCTCCAGGGCAGAGCCGTGAAAACTCTGAAAGGTCCAGAGAAAAAATTCCACACCAGGCGGGACTTGAACCATGGTCCTCCGTGTCCAAAGTCTAGTGGCTTGACCACTGAGCTAGGGGTGCCCCCACCCTGCTCCTCTCTACATTGTGATTTATTTTCTCTGCATCAACGAAAGTAATTTCTCTTCTCTTTACAACATCAATTCAGAGTAGAGATGACCTCTGTCCACATCTTCCAAAGTCTACCTCATTGTTCAATTCCTATCGGCTAAAACGAAAAAATATCTCTTTAGGGATGATCCGCTGTGTTCATAGCACGCCTAAAACATCTCAACAGGTTTACTAACAGTATTCTTATCTAATGACAACACTGTACTTACAAAAAAGGGTCACACATGGAAATTCCAAACGTGCATAGACTGAGAGCATACACTTCAACACTGACAAACCATGATTCACATGATTATAACTATGCATTGCAGCAAGCCATTTGAACAAATTAGAAATTTGTATTCATATTCCCCTGATGGGATGCCTAACACCTTTGAACTTTTCCACTGTGTCACTCCTGCTCTTAGATAAATAAGTCTTAAAAAGAAACTCACACTCATATACGGCAATGTAGAAAAACCCAAGCCGAATGACACATGACTAACTATAATATTATTATTACAAATTGCTCTTCTCTGCATTTAACATATATATATATCATAACAATAAAATAGAGGTTTTGTATTCATAAGCCACTCAAACCACTGAAGGGATGATTCTAACCTTTGAACTTTTCCATGAATACCACTCTATCCACAGAGTACAAATCCACTCACTTTAATTAGCTGTGATGTGACCTTTGCCCTGTCATTCCCTCCCTGCAGCACTCTGTAACATTTATAATACAAGGCTACTACGTATCTAATGCTGTTGCTTCACTCCCCAACCAATCCTAATTCAATTCTTTATCTTTCCCTATTCTACATTTCTCAGTCAGGTTTAAAGCTCCTATCCTATTATATATTTCTTGCAATCCTCTTTGGTATCATTCCTTTTTTTTAATCAAACTAATTTCTACTTTTTAGAAATTATATATCCATTTATACCTTTCTTAGTCTACCTCATGGCACAGTTTCTATCACTTGACAATGTCAGTTTAGGAATATCAATTGCTATTAACATGAAAACGGATTTTTAATTGCTGTTTTTTTTAACTTGGGCGAAACTGAACATTTCTTACTTATTCTCTTCGTGTTTTGTCATTACTTTAGAGTAACCATGTTCCACTCCCATCTAATTTTGTTCAACGTTGGGACAATCACGGATGCCACCTGATCCAAACAAAAAAGCCTGAACTTTGGCACAGATGAGACATTTGCCATAATGAAGCCTTGCATTTAATAGCATGTTCTAATTCATGTTACAACTCATTGTCTTTTATTGGTAATGGTAATAATGAGCCACAAGTTCTGAAATGCCTGAATTCTGGCTTTAGCCAGAAAAGTGGCATCCCTGGACAATGTACTGAACTTCTCCTTTGTATCATAATCATAGTTCAATTTCAATGTCAGTAATAAAGTCCTACACAGATCTTCGGGTTCTCCATCAAATAGAAATAACACTGGCCACTTTTGTTTCAATTGGTTTGTAAAAGATTTCCCTAATTCAACATGCACTTAAGAAAGTCTCTTGCTGATCTTTACTTTAAATTCGTCGCATGTATTCTACATGACCAATTGGAATGTTACCATCATTATGTCCAGGTATTTATGAGCTATCCAAGGTTGTTGTTTCAGAGATTATTTTTTTTACTGACCCTTTGTGGAGGTATGTAGATTGACCTAAAACCAAACGCCTAACTCCCATATGACATAATGACACCTTTACGGAGGCTTACAAATCAACAGAAATTTGTAAATTTACGGAAAATCGTCAACCTCAACTTCAAATTATCCCTCTATGAATATTCTGATAATTCCCTTCAAGACAATTGAGGGAAAAAAAAACAGGTAGAACATTTCGGGTTAAACCCCTCCCTCAGTTAACAAACAAGATACAAAAGAAAACATAAAAAAGCTAAAAAATCAATGATCTGTGGAAGCGCATGGTCCGGTGGAAAGCAGGATGAACAATGATGGAAAGTCTCATCTTTCTTTTCTTGCAGTTTTTAATTAAAGGGTTCAGGGACACTTATCTCCTTTTTGAGTGAATTTCATTAATTTGTACAGGTTCGATCGAAAATGATTTTTGCTTTTGCAAGGTCATCATGTTTGACAAGAATTGAATCATTTAACTTAATCAGGTTTTTTTAGTCTGTTTTATCCCTTCCTTTTGTGAAGAAATGTACCGTTGACTCCGATTAATCGCAACTTTCCTCAAGAATTATATATAAAAGTCACTGGTTAACCCTGCTACCTCACTCGCCGTAAATTTACCACACGTCCCGCCTCGTCTGCCAGGGTGGTAAATCTACGTGTAGACCCGCCCCCTCGCTGTTCCGCGTGCGGTGTAAATCTATGCTTTGGGGGTGACCTATAAAACGCAAACGGTCTAAACTCTTTGTATAGAACAAGTTCAGGAAACTTCTAGGGTCATATCTAAAAATAACAGCCAATCAAAGAACAGTTTATAATAATATAACGTGAATTTCCGGGTCCATCTTTTTCGTGGATTAAAAGTATAGATTTTCATTGCTTGTTTACCTTCGGCTCGTTTTCGCCCAGCCAACGCCTGGGCACACTAATGTTTATGCCCATGACTTCCGGTTGGGCAACCGTGGGGTAGCAGGGTTAACAACAGTCTCCATTTCATCGATGTTAACAGTCTCCATTTCATCGATGTTATCAAAAGTCTCGTTCACCACCCTGGGTCCTTGTGACCTGAAACCCAACTTGACAAAATGGGTGTTTTGATGAGATTTACATGTTTCTAAAAATAATATTCATTGACTGCCCGCTGGTTCGGGCACTTGTTGATGTGACCGATTCTATTGTATTTACCACATTCCACTTTGTACAGGTTTACTACGTGTTTTCTCCTCCGTGTGCAGTATGGCCGATGTCTCCAATGAGATACGCTTCTATCAGGGGGATCATTTTTTATTCTATTTTAATAATAACCGAATCTTGTAATGAATTGTAACACGGTGCTGGAGTGGATACGATGATATATACATGGGGAGGCTTGGCTTAATATCTTGATCCAGAGAAATCCAGACTCATAGTGCTGGCCCCACACTGTAATGGTAAAAAGGGAATTTGATTAGAAAGAAAGAAGTTGGGTTCAATGAGGTCGTCGAGATGACGCTCCGTTCTCTTTGGACGAGTTTTCTTTTATGAAGGAATTTCTATTCCCCTTGTTGGAGCCGACTTTTTGTTGAGTGTGACCTTGGTGACCTTGGTGAATCCGGCCGGCACTCAATGGAATTATGCATGATTCGTTTTTTGATGTTTCTTGAAAAGTTATCGACCAAATAATGTTATTGATAATCAATGTAAATATTAATTTGTTACTCGTTCATGTCAATCCTGTTTTCCTACCAGCAGTCAATACCGCATAAATTAACGTTGCTGAAATGGATTTGGTCCAAGTCAATGTCCGTGGCTCACTTGGTTTTGGACGCGGAGGACCGGGGTTCGAGCCTGCCTAGCATGGGGTTTTTTCTCTGGACCTTTCAGAGGACCAGAGAAAAAATTCGGCACCAGACCCGGTCCTCCGCCTCCAAAGTCGAATGACTTAACCACTGAGCTAAGGACTCCCCCGTCAACAGGTTTATGTTCTCCCTTCCTGTACGATGATCTTTCAGTGGAGTGTAACGTACAACATTGATATGTTAACATATATACTCCATGGTAATAATCAAATCTACGCATTATGTACCTTTGTTCAACGCATTTGCTGATGAGAGCGTGGCTGATACACTGACTCGATCGATCCGTACGTCACACAGGATCCAATCATATCCGACATCTTTCACCGCTGAAAATACTTTTGCTCAACTCTCCAAGCACCAAAAGTTTTGCTCTGCTGTTGGATGTGATATGAAGTTTTCGATATTTTGTTAACTTGAAATTAAAAATAGTTTTTACCTCCTTGTTATATGTACGATAATAAAAATATATTTTGTACTTATTTTCACAGATTTGTTGATTGTTATCGTTAGTCATTTTCACTTTTTTGACCACTTCGCTGCTACTAAGAATAACTCTCTAGTGTGGCGGATTTTTCACAAAGTCACACAAACTCCTTGGTGATGTTTTGTTTCATCGGGGGGGGGGGGGGGGGGGGGGGGGGGGGGGGGGGGGGGGGGGGGGGGGGGGGGGGGGGGGGGGGGGGGGGG
>JARBEQ010315472.1:3521-16571 GCA_030265355.1 Tritonia tetraquetra
GTTCACCCCCCCCCCCCCCCCCTCGTGTTTTCCACATGTAGGCCCAGGGGATGAGTTGTTTTCACACTCGTGTGAAATTCAATGTTAATCCAAGTTGCCAGTGACATCGAAAGCGAGAGTAGTGTACGGGGTGGATGAGATTTTATCTTTTTTAAGAAAAAAAAGGGAAGAACTTTACTTGTCATACTGGCAGCAACCCCGTGGGATATGGGCCTTAGTAGCTTCAAGCGTCGTTACCGTAAATCATCTAATGTGTACGTTTTAAGAAATGTTTTAAGGGTTCCTGCGCGTGATTTTTATTCATGAAGAAGATTAATCGAAATTGCGAAAAAGATCGAAGGAATTCGCCGCTGTGAACTAACGGCAAAAGTTACTTGTCACGAAAAAAATAGCTGACTGAATGCAAAATCTTAATGAAATATATATAACCGTCTTAAATAAATCGTTGGTTTGTGTGTCCACTAATTTGTGAACGAACTATAACTATAACATCACTATTATTGCTGGTGCATGTCGTAATTCAATTATTGTATTCACGTGTTTGCGAATGCCTGTGACAACGAAGGAGGCATGAAGTAACAATACCGAACAAAAATTCAGTATCGTACGTACAGCTTGACACCCGCACTTCACTATCTGTCTAATCTGCGTACTTGAATACCTAGCCCTTACCCGATACTATGTTTTCAGAAAATACTGGAAAACTGCAAAGGGTCTTTATCCTTTATTATCTTTCAGTTTTCAGACTTCAGACATGCATTTCACGGCTATCTAATGAAGACCGCGTGAAATCAAGAACTATCTAGACTAGCTTTGCTTAAGTTCTAAGTTTGTCTTTAAAAGTGACATTTTTGTGCAGTCATGGATGATCATGACATAGAGATATGTGTTTTATCAGGAATTTTGCCTGAGCTGATCAATTCTTCTAAATCCCTTACAGTGCTTTCAGACAACCGTGTTGTTGTTTGTTGTTCGGAGGTCATCCTGATAATAGAAATATGTTTAGACCAAAGACCTCAAGTCTCTCACAAGTCTGATCCATTGATTATTAACACTCAACGAATCATTCACTTAAACCAGTTGCCCTCGTCTCTTATATCTGAGGGAATTGTTGATCTTGCTTCATCTCTCAAAAAGATATCACGGGAAGAGACACAAATGTTGGTAACTAATCCAGTACTTTGTGGTGCCAGAATCTTTCCTCGACCAGAGCTGGGTGGATTTCGGACTGTAAGGGCTTCTCCTTATTGTCCTTTCAATGGTATACTACTTGCTGTCATTACATTTGATCACACTGCATTTATTCTTGAAGAAAAGGAAGAAAAGTGGAGTGTCTTGATACCATTCAACCAGCTCATTAAAGACCTCGTATTATTTAATCAGAATGTTCCATTTGTTCTAGAAGACAATTTATCCTTTGATAAATACAAAGAATTGATAAACAGTATGGCTTTTGTCGAAATCGCATGGTCTTCGATATTTTTATTAGCAAATGATGAGAGATTTACTCTCATGTTTTGTGGTATGAAGTGTGGCGATGTTCATATTTGGCAAGCAAAACTACCACTGAAAGATGTAGAAGACATGATATTTTTCAAAACTGAAAAGAGTTCATCGGACATATCAGCTTTATTCTATCACTCTGTCTCTGAAAATTCTGGATATTTATGCATTGGTTCAATGAATGGAAGTGTTAAAATACTCCGTGTTTATTTCCAAAACTCAAAAACATTACAAGAGAGTGTGTCGTTGGAACAAGCTTTTAACGATTACACTGAGGATTTCCTTTGTATCCAGGATTTTGCCAGCACAACCATTAAAAAATCAAATATTTTGATAGCTGCCAAGCAGTACTTCCTCCTTTTTTATCTAATACAAGACAATAAAATTGAACTAGCAACGACAGTTCACATCGACTGCTCTTTACCCATTGGTTCATTATCATCTAAAGGACATACTGTTTGTGCTTCATCAGAGGATGGAATGATATTTGAGTATGAAATTATACTCTCTGCAGATCAGAAAATTCTTATTGAGCTAAATAAGAAAAATTCTCTAAATTTGCCAAACACAAAGGCGTTTGGATTATGCTGCAAAGGAGTTTCCTTGTCAACCAATGGAGCCATTAATATTGCTGCCTACCAGCCAAGGAACCATTACATTCAATCTATAAAGAAATCCAAATGGCGCGATTGGCAAAAAATAGTTTTGAACTTACCAAAATCCTTTTCTGTAGATTCCTTTATTGAAATGGTAACACAGGAAAGTTCTCAAGTTAGTATCCAAGATGCTAGTATTTGTCTGTGTTTGTATTTTCAACGTAAGATCAAGATCCATCAATCTTTAGAAGATTGTAGGGCAATTATTCAAAGGCTGCTTGAGAGTGATAACTTCAAACTTTTGCAAGTTGCTCGATCAGTGATTTACCATGTGAAGTTCAAAATTTGTGCAAATTCTGATGATCAAAATCACATAGGAATAGATGAAAGTTTGGATTTCAATGATTTAGAGAAAAAGATTTTGGTGAAACATGTGTCAAAATGTCTTCAAGTGGCTAGTGATACTAGCAGACAAAACACAGAAAGTGACTTTCCTTTCGTTTCATCAATGCTGAAGTGGATGAACAATTTTGTAAATGAAAGTACAGATGTAATTGAGATGGCAAACTTAATTAAACTACAGAAATTATGCAATGACAAAAACGTGGTATGTGGTATTTGTCAGGAAAACTTTGACTCTTTTAATGGCCTCCTGAGTTTGGTTTGCATAAAAGGTCACAAATCAAAACTAAGTTGTCTCACGTTTAACCCAGTTTATGGCTTGAAAGTAAGGAAATGTGTTTCGTGTGATTCTAATGCTGAAAACTTGCTGGATCTTTCACCATTCTCATATTTGAGGGATAAAACACAATGTACTCTCTGTGGGAGTCATTTGAAATCATATTGAAAACAATTGAATTGATACTGTGTAATGACTAAAGACCTGTTCTAATTGTGATATGTATTTAGTTGTCCTGATAGAGATTGTTTATTTTAATTGTCTGAAATGCAACAATAGACATTAATGAAGACATGGATGAATAAAAAGCACATGGTGTGATAAAATCACAGGAAGATCTGATACATTGTGGATTAAAGCAATACGGGATGATGAAATTACAAGAACATTTGGATAAGCACACTGTTCATTTGTGGTAAAATCACAGGGAGATTTGATACATTTTGTTGAAATAACTGAATTTTCTTTCTTGGAAAATCGATTTTCTTTTCCTTTTCAAGTTTATAGCCATGTACTATTGTCATTCCTGGCAACAAAGGCAAAGTAAGATTTTTAGTAAGTGGATATTTGTTATCTTGTCAAAAACAATTCTCTGTGATTGTGATATAAATATTATATTTTTGAGTTTACAATAAATTTATCTTATTGGGGGGTATCATGTATAGAGAGAGACTATTGATGTGGTTGTGCATGGTTACTAGTGTATGATGGAGTCCCACTTTCCCTTCACTTTTGTTATTATTATTTTTATTGAAGACACTTCTAATCTTAATGCATTGGTGAAAGCAGCTATAGAGATAGGCACTGGGTTACAGCTAGAAAATATAGTAGTGGTCATAGAATGGAGTGGCAAAAATTTTAATTTGTGGATGGTTAATTCCATTCCCATTGATTGATTGATTTTTTTCAAGTCAGGGTCAGCTATTACGATATAATGTTTTTATTTGGAAGGTCTCTCAACCTAATTGCAATGTAAGAATTGTCTCTTTATGGAGTTATGATATATGTATTGGAAGACCATTTGTTACCAGTTTTTACCTCTAACTTTTTAAGGGAGTTTTCTTTCTAAGTTTCTCATTATTGTCTCATTTCTACATTATCAAAATTGCCTTGACTTATGATTTATGTGATTTTTATCTATTTCTTCAGTGGGATCCGTTCACCATGAGAATGACAGATGATAACAATATCACATACTATGAGGGGTTTTGTGTTGATTTGATGATAGAACTTTCCAGGCGGCTGAATTTCACGTATGTAATATTTGCTGTTTAGGTTTACTGCTACATGATAGTAAAAAAAAAAAAGAAGTTTCTATAGCCAAGTGATTCAGTCATTGCCTTTAGAGGCGGAGGTCCGGTGCTTGAATAGGTACTCCTTATGCAGGTTGACCATCTATCATCTAGAGTTTTTACTTGGAATCATATTCTGTCTTTGAGATTACTTAACTGTCATGTAAAACTAACAGCTTTCAAGCTCCTTTTTTGTCATAAAGATGGGGTTGTATCTGATATTTTCTTAGACATGATAATAAAATTTTCAAATCAGTAATTATATATAAATTATAAAGTATAATGAATGTTTTATGTTTATTTAAATAAACAAAGTAATGTTCATCACTGAGCCAATTTAAAAAAAATAATCTATTATTGTTAGTTAGTATAGTAATCAATCACAAGGTCTCAATTTAATTTTTTATCTTTGTTAAGTTTAGTTGTCTCACAGTCACAGTTCATAATTTCTTTGTCTATTGCTTTGCTTCAAAGTTATCTCCATATTTTATGTACAGTTACACCTTGACAGAACCTCCTGATAACAACTGGGGAGCTCCAGGTCCTAATGGAAGTTGGACAGGGCTGGTTGGCATGCTACAAGAATCTGTAAGTTGTCTTGAAAATCATTGAATTGAAACATTGTTGATATCATCTCTTGATGATAATTATAATTCAGGGATGTAGATTCTTCAGCTGAAGTGCATTGGAAAGTTCTGAATTTGTTACAAATTCATATATATTGATTAGATATTTTGAATATATTACAATGTAATATCAATATCATGAACTTTGTAATGCACCCAGATGTGAAGGCCTTGTTAATCTGTGTTGCTCTGGGGAGAGAAATTTGATCTTAAACCTAGAACTGTCACATGGGTAATTTCTGTGCTGCCAGGGCAAATTCAGCATTGTGATGTGGTACAGAAAAACCCTTGTGACATTATTTGAAGAGTAAACCACCTAACAGATTGTGTACAGCAAGGATGGAAAATGTGGAAGTGCCGGAAAAATAGCCATAGAAGAAGAAAAGTGGAATTTTGACAGTTTTCGAACCTACACTACGGCATAGGACAACACAGACTAGCCAGAAACAGAGCCCACATTCTAACCAACTGACTAGACAGTGTTGTCGTACTCCATGGTATGGGTTCGATTCCTACTGTTGACATTCCATTTTTCTTCTTCTATAGCTATTTTTCTGACACTTTCACATTTTCCATCCTTGCTTTATACTATTTCTAGTGCCTGCTCCCCTTTAATTCATTTATTATTAAAATTAGATCTCATGTCCGAAATCTGCCAAAAAAATTATGGACGCATCATTGAAATTGCTTTGTGATTGTGGTCAATTGACTTTTGCAGTTGAGTGACCCTGACCCCGTGATTTTTTTGTGTACTTCAGAGAGCTTTTGTGCCTTTGTTTCAAGCCCTATGCTCTAACACTAACACCAACTGAGAGGAATGTTGCTGATTCAATTCTCCCTTAGAAAATTTTTACTTTTATGGGTTTTACATGATTAGTTTTCATAAAGTTTGTGAGAGTATGAAGTGACAGGTGAGTTTGATTGGTTTCTTTTGACTACTGATCGGCCGAGTGACCCTTCATTGAAAGATAAACAAAAAATGATTGGACCACTGAAACTTTCAGGGACCTTGTAATTGTTCATATTTCTCTATGGAAATCTAGATGATCGATGATTTTGTTTGTAATTGGGGTAGACAAACAGCCTCTGTTAATCTGTTGCTACATCTCACCTATGATAGCTGGTGGTTTTATTTCCTCTTTGGGGTTTTGTATGTTTTTTATATATATTATACTTATGCATTTGCCGTTTGCATCCTTGTTGATAGATTTGTTTGGGGTTTTCTCTCTCAAAGCTGTTTGTTTGTTTTACTTGCTGATTTCAGAATTTGTCTTTGTTTACGTCCCAACAAATAATTCAAAATTGCTACATGGATCCTTGCGTAAAATAAGTTATTCATTTTCAATTTGTTTCAGATTACTTTTTTTTACATTTCATTTTGTCATATTTTAAAATAATATTTAATCTTATTTGTTTTCTAAAGAGTTTGTTGTAGTTGCATTCATTTGATTTTACTTCACAGAAAATTGATATGTCTATGGCAGCAATGATAATCACCAAAGAACGTGAAGAAGTTATGGATGGCTCATTTCCTTTCTACTACGATCATGTTGGTGTATTGTATAAACGGCTGGATCCTGAAGACAGCATGTGGAAGACTTATTTTCATCCATTCAAGACAGAGGTACACAGCAATAGATAATGTTAAGTTCATGGACAGCTTGCACATGAGACCTCTAAATTTATCGTCAGTCTCCGATAGGACTAGGTTCTTGATCCCACCTACCTTCATATGATCAGGGGAGTGGCAAATGAGTTTTATGAAGAAAAATAACAGCTGTCACCGCTGACATTTGACCCGGTACCTTTTGCTTCAAAGGCCAGAACCATACCTCTGAGCCACTGGGACCCCACAAATAAATAGCAAGTAAATAAATTTTACAACAGGTAATTAGTCAATGAAATTTAGGGCAAAGGAGAAACGTAATTTTTCACGCCAACTGGCATATGTTTTTACTTGTTTGTTTGGCAAATTGAGTGAAAACTATCTGGTAACCCTGACCCGATTAGCAGGCCTCTCTATGAATGACATAGCGACTTAAGTTTGTAATGACCTGTATTCCAGGTCCGAGTCGTTTGGAGACTCATTTTTCAACCCTGACCTGCTTTATTATTTGGATTTTTATCACGGGGAATAATAAGATTAAGAATGTCAAGGGAAATCATTCAGTCTAAGCTTTTTTGTTATCCTCTTTTTGTCATTGCCACTGCCACCCTGACCTCAGTAGTGTGTTTTTGGGAGTTTTTTTAACTACTGGGGATGTAGTTTGGTGGAGGACAGGGAGGGGATACAGGCCTTTTGGTTTTGTTTGGTTTGTTTATTGAAAACAAAAGCAACATGATAATAATTAAGAATTCCTTTCCAAAGTGATGTAATCATCTATCCGCCAGTCTACTCCAGGGTAGTCTAGCTCACATCTCTCTTTAAAAACAAAGACTTTGATAAATGGGTAATAAACATTATAAGTATAGTAGGATTTTCAAGTCCCTTGTTGAGCATCATTTTCAAATGGTTTGTCCTCCTTGGCTGATTTGTAGTTGTGCTTGATATTTAAATGTCTCAACATGTTTTAAGTCCCTTTGTCACACTTGAAGTCCTTTTTACAAATATTACATTTTGTAAGTCCAGAATCAGTCTCTGTCATCATGCTCCAAATGCCTGAACAATTTTCCAGTTGGCTGGTAACATCACTGAAAAATGTAATGATTTTAAAACAAGGAAAATTGCAGTCTAAACGACAAATGGAAGGCAGGAGGACAAATGAAATGACTAGCAATGATAAATATTAAAAGAACGTAAGAGAAAGAGAGAAAAAAATGGATGAACATCAAAGTCACATTTTTATTGCAATACACAGAGCAAGAGGGAGTGAGTGCTGTGTGTGTTTGGGTGTTGTGTGTCTACGTACACCCCCTGACACGTGCCGTTTGTCATCTAGTAGTGTCTAGAAATTCGTTTACGCTGATGTCAAAGTGACAGACAAGCTAGTTCAACTGCCAACTGCCTGCTTAAACCCCCTTCTCTCTTATAGCAATACATACTAAAGATATTTTTTTTAGAAATGTAAGTCCGTGTTTGAGCCAAGTATATATATATTTGAGTGTGGGTTCAAAAGCGAGTTGAGAAAACTGTTTGACTCAGGTTGATCCCAATGAACTGGGTTTCGGGGTCGAGAGCGGGAACTGGGTATCCAAATCACGTATTTGTTTTTTTTTCAGCCCAGGCCTAGTTATTTCCCTTTGCTTAGGCATCAGGGGTATGATATGAAAAGTAGATTAGGTAGGATAGGGTTAAGTGAAATTTGCATTTTTATTATTATTCACCAGGTTTTTTTGTGGTTTGGAGCTTCTCTGGTTTTGGGCTGCATGGTTTACTTGCTGTTTACATTACTTTCACCAGCAAAGAGTCGTATTAGTCACAACAGAAGGGAATCATCGTGCACTGAGAGGATTGCTGATGTAGTTTGTGAAACTGATAATATTGTTGCATCTGTCTTTCAACAAGGTATGAGACTCATTTTGTTTTCTCTCACAGTATTTTACCGATACGCACTAGTTACATGTCATATTTGCCGCTCGCGGGTGTTATTTATGAGTGAGAAAAACCCATATTTCAACTGATGAAATTCAAATTGTTTTAACCCTTTCCGTCGCAATGCGGGCGATGCGACCAGAAATTTCCCATCCTAATCATACTAATGCAGGCAAATGCGACCGTCCGACTTAGCAGTCTGTAGCACTGTGTTACTTTAGTTTTCAACGCATGTAACTATCGTTTTTCCCGGGAAAAGAGTTACACGACACCCTCTTTTTTATTTAATAAAAATTGAACGGGACCATTTACTGTAATGAATTTTTGAAGTTTGTTGACATTCGATACGAAGTCTAGCGTTGCTAATTTTATCAAATCATTCTTAGATCAAAGTCTATTTTAATGTGAAATTTCTTTTGAAACTGATACTAAATAGTATTAAAAATCCACAGAGAGTAATATTGAAGTTAATTTTGAACCATCAAGCATTGATTTTGATTATTTGATGCTTACTAGTGGTGAAAGTAGATAGGATGATGGTGCCAGAAGTAGTAATGTCAACTGGCCCACAATTAACCAATATCACACATAATATAATGAAATGATTCTGTGACGTTTTTGAATTTCTTTAATGGTAATTACATCTGTGTTTTTTAAAGTTTTCACAAGTTTTTTTCTCTCCAATAATGGAGTTGTAATCACAATTAGGCCATTTATTCCTCACATACACTCTATAATCCCAATCTTTTGATAAAATAACAATATTATATATCTAATTGGCTAAATCTTAAAGCTTGAAAATAACAAGCCACCTTCTCTTTACTTGATCAGACTGACTCGGCGGAAGTCTTGTTTGTGTCTTAGATACAGGAGCAGTGCTCTCTCTTTCTACTAGCTGATAGATAATGAATAATGTTTTTTTGTGACCAAAATAATTTATTAAGTGTAATAATTTATGAACTAATGTGTAAAATGTGTTTTATAGCTATGGTATGTTTCTTTTTGGCAGTAGAAGACATTAAACTCTGTACTTGGTGTTGATAGTGAAACAACATTGTTTACATTTCAACCTGTGGATGTCCAGAAGTTGTTGGGTTTACTAGATCAATTGTAACCATGCACACTCAGTATCAATGGAAAGTAGAGAAAACTACCAAAAAATTTCATATGATTAGGGTCATTGCCATATCATCGATGACTGATCGATCATGAAAGATTGTGTTAAAACACCGATATTGATGAAATTTTGGCTCGATACGTGTGAAAACATATATTTAAAGATATTTCTCTTGCATATTTTGCAAAATCCAGTCGTGACATGATTCTTAAATGATTGACGAATGTAATAAACAAAAAAGTCCAAACTTATCAAAACTC
This sequence comes from Tritonia tetraquetra, assembly GCA_030265355.1. Lineage (NCBI taxonomy): Eukaryota > Metazoa > Mollusca > Gastropoda > Nudibranchia > Tritoniidae > Tritonia > Tritonia tetraquetra. The sequence continues at coordinate 13,127 of JARBEQ010315472.1, forward strand.
AGTTTTTTACTTTCTTTTGCCTGCAACTCAATTCCTCAGGCTGCCACACAAATATGTTTTACAGTGCAAGCTCAAAATTTTAATCGCGATTTTCTCAAAACTAAGGTAGTGGCGCTTAAAACAATAAGGCTTTCAATTTGCTGCTTGGGGGATTTTTATTTTTTTTACTCATATAACCCCTACTATTTGGATGATCCTCAACACATTCACCAAATGAATCTTTCATGCTTTTGTATACCAACTTATTAACTGAATATAGGAAAAATTTCATTTTAGATCATATCTATTTTTTTGCATGCTTTTCAAGCAAGCTTTCTTTGGTGATCACAACAATCAATTTCTTTAATCAAATGGATAACCAGGTCGCCCAGATATACCTTTGCATTGTTCTGGTCGAGTGTTCCTTTCCTTCTGGTGGATTTTTGTCATGATTCTGGCTGCCACCTATAAAGGAAATCTGATTGCATTCTTCATGGTGCCCCAGGAAGATGTCCCTTTCGTGACACTGTATGATTTGGCCACACAGAATGTCTACAGATGGGGGGTTACAGGCAGTACCGTGGTGGAGCATCTGTTGAAAGTAATTTTGATTTATCTATTTTGATTTGGTTAGTGTCATTGTTATAACTTGCTTTGTTACCTATGGCACATATCATTGCCAAGCAGTGTTTCGCTCAGTCATGTCCAGTATTGCTGATTACAGTAATAGAAAAACTCTATGTCATGTGGATAAGGCAAGCAGGTGATCAGCTCCCTGTGCCTGAACCCTGAATGGCACAATGAGCATCACATTTTCAGGTGTTGCTCAGGTTTTGGCGATAACAATATTTACTGTTATGATGATTAACCCTTTGCATGTGAGAAAACTTAGCAGACTTTGCCTCATAAAAGCGTCTCTTTTTTTCCTTTGTGTAATTTTACAGATTTTTTAAATATTTAAAGACTGGTGAGGGATCTCGTATAGCCAGCATTATAACTTTCAAGTGTTCTACACTGATGGCAGAAGACTGGAGCAAATTTATCGCTGATGCATGCTTTAGGTCCAAATACAAAAAAAGATATCATTCATGAATTGCTTCCCTTCTCAGTACAGTCACTATGTTTGTTACCCTACTTTGACTAATCACATCACATACAGTTGAGTGATGATTAGATGCATGTCTTCACGCACTTGTCACATTGCAAGTCATAGTGATAGGCGGAGAGTTAACACCTTATTGTTTCTGTTAATCAATGCCGGGCATATCATCTAGCCATATGATAATGGAGTAAGTTTGTGTGCTTAGGTACGAAGCGTGTTTGAGGGTGGCGTGCTTATGGGTGTCATCGGCTATAAATACAGCTTTCATGGGACGTGGGGACAGTAGGAGACTAAGAAAGAGACAATCTCAAGTTTTAACAAAACCCATAGCTATCCTGGACTTGCCTTGTGTTATGACCAATGCAATGGACAAGTCAAAATCAAGTTGTTGGGTTTTTTTCATTGTTTCCTATTTTCTCTATCCCACAGGTGTCAAATCGTACAGACTTCAAACTCTTGGGTCAAGGGATTGAACGATTTAGGGCGTCTGATAAGAACATCAGCAGCCTTGACCCTTTAGTGCATATGACCAAGGTAAAAGCAGGTCATTATGCCTACATCAGTGATATGGTTCCTATGGAAATTTCGATGTCGGAGGATTGTGAACTTCGTCTGTTACATGAAACGGTTATACCTCTTCCATTCGTGGTTGGCTTGCACAATGACTCAGGATTTCTCAGTCTATTCAATAAACAGTAAGGCTGGCTTTTATCCTCTTACATAAGTATAAAAGTTATTAATCTCATACTCTATCATACAAATATCTGATATGTGGGGGTTGTTGTTTTTTCAATTCTATAAATAAAAGTTCAACTCCCCTGCTGACATGGATGGACATCTTAATTAAAACTTGTGACTCAAACACATGCCTTATGTGGCAAAATCTGCTCAGTTTTTTAAAACTTATATATAGCTGAGGGGTTTACCACCAACGCAACAGTAAATATTGTTATTGCTAAAACTTGGGCAACACCTAAAAATGTGACGCTCATTGTATCATTTGAGGTTCTGGGTACTGTGGGTTGATCACCTGCTTGCCTTATTTATCTTATCCAGAGTTCTTCCAGCATCATGTTCAGCAATGCTGGACATGGAGCTGGCTGCAACACTCTTTAGGGGTATAATGCGGTTTGGATAACAAAACAAGACTTAAACACAAAGGCCAACTACCTTTGTGTGTGTGTGTAGAGGTCATGCTTTTGAATAGCGAAATCAATTATGATAAATACATAAGGTAAACAATTTAGAGTTAATGTCCCTTGGATTGATGTGATTTTTTCACCAAAAGGTGCTTAAATTCTATTCACGACAATACAATAATTTCTGAATTTTCCGATTTCAATAGAAGGCAATAGCAAAGTATTTTTGATCAAGCAATGACAAACAAAGGGACATGCTCCTGCTGACCTCTGTAAAAATGCAGGAGTCATTTATCTTATTATTGACAATCATTGGCGTTGGCGCAACCCATAATGCAATGACATATGGGATGATAGTGATCGAGTAATCAGTTGAGAGGAAATTAGAATTTTAATTTTTTTCTATAGATTAATTTCCTGTCTAATGCGATGTCATTTTGTGATGAGTGGGTATTTTATAGCATGCTATTTCCTCTCTAATCCTATCCTGTTATGTATCATAAAATTTCACTCCCTCCTAGAATCTATGTACAGTCGACTCCGCTTAATTGCAACACGGCGGGAGCGGCAAATGTTTTGCGATTAACCGAAGTTGGATGTGGGCCCAGTAATTTAGGGTCATTTCACTGCTTGATGACTATTGCACCTCTCTTATAAAGCTAAACACTCCCATACTGACGTTTGGGTCTATGTATTCATAAAATCATCCACACAAATGATATGACGCATACTCTTTGATATTTTCTGTCACAGGTGACACATCAAAGAGTTCACAGACGCAAGATTATAGCCATTTTTGCTTTTGTTAGATTTGTCCTCATTAGCACAAGGAGGCTGAAACTCTTTTGATTGTGCAATTAAGTCTATGAGTGGTAACTCTAACTCATCTCTCCAGTGACAAAACGGCACGATTGTTTGCAATGGACTGTACAGACAGTGTGTGTTGTCATTCCTTGCGGGCTAGGGACGCCACTTTATGATTGAACAAAGGCCGCTGCAGCTGTCTCACTGTCAGCTACACCCACAATCAGTGTACGGCTAGTGTTAGCTAATGACAATGGAGACATGCAATTTTCGTTTAGCAAAGTGTGAAGGCAGAAATAAGTCGACCGAAGCGGGCGGTTGGCGGGACCCCTTCTGTGGGCCGAGGGGTGCTAAACCGGTCCACACTCTTTCCTTTGTCTTCTCTCCCCCTCACCTATCGTCCCCGCTCCCATGGAGCTTT
>JARBEQ010315583.1:0-16568 GCA_030265355.1 Tritonia tetraquetra
AAGCCAAGCAGGTGATCAACCCACTTTGACCTTTGTGGTAGGAATTGATTTTGCCCGGACAGCGGCCTTGCAGCCTACTCTTATCGATTTTGAACACAACGTGCACATGTGACCTCTGGGTTTGTCATCCATCTCTGATAGGATCAGGGGAGTGGCATATAGGTTTTCACCGAGTTTCAAGGAGAAAAATACCCGACAGTGTCGCTCCCGGGAATCGAATCCGGTACCTTTTGCTTCAGAGGCGAGAACCGTACCTCTGCGTCACTGGGACCCCCTATGATACCTAGTATCAATATTTTTATTGCCTTATTCGTACATAATGTATACCAAACACTAATGAAGGAAATCATATCTCTGATACTGATATTTCCCCAAATACATGATATTTATGTATTGTTTGTTCTATCTCAGGTGCTGTCATTGATACAGAATCCACCATTGTTATTGAGGATTTGCCAATTGTCACACCCAACGGGGACATCATTGTACAAAGCCTATCTCTAAAGGTAGATGTATTGGAAAATTGTATGGCTATTTCAAGGCGAGAATAGCCGTGAAGCCATTTTTGAGACCTGGGAATTTAGGAGATAGTTTTGAACTCCGAAAGACAGGAGATTTAAATTAGAATTCATATGACCTGTATTTGTTGATAGGGCGCCAAACTTTAGAACTTTGAAATATACTTTCTTTATAATTTCCTGGTTTACCTTTCGGTGTTGCTATTATCATAATGAATAAACTTCCTTCACTCCTCTATTTCAGCTTCTTTTCTTTGCATCAGCTAAAATTATTTCTGTTTTCTTGTGATTATACACCACTCTTTTGTTTCCATCTGTGATTTGATTCATTTGTGAGCTACTTACATACTCAACTACCATATCTAGAGGTCAGAACTGGTGATTGGATTGCCTATTAAATAAGGTTTTTGTATCAGTGACTGTTGAAGATATTGTTTTGCAGTAATAGTGGAGTATAATTAAACCTTGTTTGAAATGGTGAAAGATATAATAATCTCTTTGTCTATAATATTGTCTATCATCCTCGCTGTATTCTCCATCTGTAACAAGGTTTTAGCTTTTGGAGGTCTTTGAGATAAGTCAGTTAATACAATGTTATGTTTGTGTAAAATATTCTAATTTATGTCTGTATTTTGTTTCCAGATGGAAGCTGGCATGCACCTTTTAATTACTGGCCCCAATGGATGTGGAAAATCATCTTTATTTAGAATACTCAGTGGTTTGTGGCCAGTTTTTGGAGGAAAGCTTTACAAGCCAAAGCCTTCATCTATGTTTTACATTCCACAAAGGTATTATACAGATTTTGAAAGTTCTTTCTATGATTTGTTGATAACCACTGTTCTTAAAATGTAGAAAATATTGATTTTGCAATGGCAATCCTTTGTTTGATTTCTGTCTCATCTTTTGCATCATAAGTGAATACTTGAATTTTGAAACCTCTTTGATATTTACACTCTTGCAAGTCACACTCTTGAAATGGACTTTTCCCCTCTGTTTTGTCACAACTCTACACTCAGTTTTTAAGAATGGTGCTCATCAACTCAAAATTGAAAATGAAAACAAACCTGGATCTGATTCAAACATGTATTATTTCATCATTGTGATACGGCTGTGACAAAAGTAACGCGAGGAGACTGGAAGTGATGGAAATGTGGCTGTGCAGAAGATTTTTTTGAAAATAATGGGAATAGAAATAGAAAGGAACTTATTGAATACGATCAAAAGAAGGCAAAAGAAATTCCTTGGGCGTAAATGGAGGCATGAGTTTAGAAAAGTTGGTGATCAGTGGCTTAATAGAAGGCAAGGGAATGAGAGGGCGGCCAAGACTAGGTCACCTGACGAGTTTAAGACAGACAACCAGCAGCAGTAGTTTAATCTTGCAGAAGCAGGTCACAGTGGAGGATTGTGGTCAGTAACATACAAATGTGCACACACGTATCATTTATTATAATTATTATCTATGGTTTAGTGGTAAAGTTTTTGTCAAATATTTTTTGATAAGATGGGGGTAATAGATTGACCTTTTGTAAAATTCATCTCTAAGCTTGTATCATTTTTGTGAAAAAAATGTTTTTGTCCGCTCCGGATCAATTCATTTTGTTTTGGCAGTTAGTATGATTATCTTTTTGAATTTTGAATTCTATCACCTCCTGTGAGAAAGATTGAAAATTATTAATTTGCTAGTATGTTATGATATTGATTAATGTTGACCTTATAATATTTTTTTCCTTATTGTTTCCAGGCCATACATGTCCATAGGCAGTCTGAGGGATCAAGTAATTTACCCTGACTCCAAAGAAGACATGCTTAGAAAGGGATTGTCTGATAAACATCTTATTGATATACTCAGTATTGTTAACTTGAATCACATCGTTCACAGGGAAGGTGGTAAGTTGACACAGGTCATTGAATTTACATTTCCTATCCAAACAGTTACCCTTTCAACTCTTAACCTGTGGTTTGATACTGTAAGTGATCAGTCCAGGTACCTATACATTATTAGGTTAGGTTGTTTTACGATAAGTTATTGATTTTATGCCCTTTTCGACAGAAAGATTATATCAAAGGTGAGTATTTAACTTCTAACATAGGATTTTGATTTTAAAATAGATATTTTGAAAAGGTTTGTAAGTAAGCAAATAAACGTTTTCCTCTTGACTACTGCTTATCTAGTTGGTAGAAAACAGATAAATCAATTAACTTAAGAGGACCACTTGGAATCAGCGCATAAGGTAATCAGCTACGCACATCGTTGGATTTTGTGCCATCATGCACAATACTTCACTATACTATGGTAACTTCATGCCTTGATTTTAATTGAATGGACAGAAAAGTAAACAAAATTAGATTTGAAGGCAATGGTAATAACATAGTCTTTTGTTTGTAGACATCTCATGATCGTTTTTTTTCTAACCAGGATGGGATGCTGAATTAGACTGGAAAGATGTGCTGTCTGGAGGGGAAAAACAAAGAATGGGCATGGCCAGAACTTTCTACCACAAGTGAGAGATTTGTGATTAAACTATAATTTTGATGTTAAGATTTATTCATAGATTTTATTTTGATAGGTGTAAACATTGTATATGTTATATATTTATGTGTGAATGAGTAAGGAAAAGCGATGGGCAACTTTGAATTCCCTGCCAGCATCTTATCATAAACGGATAATTACTCTTTTTCTGTTTTGTTGTTGTTGGTGGATTTTTTAGGTCATATGAAAGTCTGTCTTTGTGTGATAGTTTGTGCTTGTATATCTGTTCTCAGCAGTACATAAGTTTTGAAAAAAGAGTGAGGTTGCACTTTTTGGGTAAAATTGGTTGTTAGAAAATTTTTAGTAGTAACATAAGATAACATTAGAGTAGTTTATTACAACTGTTTACAGTATGTACAAAAGAATACGTGAAAGGTTTATAAGAATTAAGAGGACAAATTGTATAAATTATCATGTTGATATACAATTCTAACACTGTTTGAATTCTTTTCCCCCCTCATAAGGCCCCAGTTTGCCCTGCTAGATGAATGTACCAGTGCTGTGTCTATTGATGTGGAGAGCACCATCTACTTGAGCCTGAAAGCTGCAGGGATAACGCTGCTTACCATCACTCACAGACCCACCTTGTGGTTAGTTTTCCTCATTTATTACTTTAAATTAAAACTATCATCTGATATATGTCATTGGAACAAGGTACAGACTTACATCCCTAACTTTATATGCATTTGTTGAATCAGCAGGCAACCTTATTATGCTATCAGTGTTCCTCATTTTATGGTTATCATTTCTTATACTTTTGATGTTTTGTAGAGTAGTATAAAATAATAACTCTTGCATTTCATTAGTCAGCAGTTAAAAAGAAATTAGTAGACAAAAAAGGATTTCTAAGTTATTTCCCTTGACCTAAACATGTGAGAATTATCCTCACACTATTAAGATGAACAAATCCTGAATAGACAGTCTTCCTGTGTCTTTGACATAAGTTCAATTAAATACAAACTTTGACTATGTCTTGTGAAATATCTCTTCCCATCCAGGAAGTTTCATGATTACGTACTCCAGTTTGATGGAGAAGGTGGGTGGAGGATGGAAGAGCTGGACACAAATGCCCGCATTTCCCTCAACGAAGAGAAGCAAAAGCTGGAATTGCAACTGGCCGGAATGCCACAGATGCAGGAACGACTGGAAGAGTTATGTAACCTACTTGGTGAAGATTCAACCATCTTATCAGCGCACACAAACAAGTTGAAATCAGGGGATGATGAGGACAGTGACGACGATGATTCATTTGAGATGGCCAATGGGAATATGGTCAAGCACTGATTTTTTTTCAAATTGTGATTCATTATTTATTTATTCCTCTGTGTAATTTTATTTTGTTACCATCAAGATTGTCATCAAAGGATTTGCAGAAAGATCGCAATCTGTAACGTTATGTTTATCTTTTGTTTTAAAGAATGATGGTTTCTGAGTTTGTTTTTTCCACTGCCTTTTTGACGTTTGGGATATTAAGTTGGTTATAAAGCACTGTTCTTAACATGTTCTTATCATGTTTGATTTAAAAGAGATTTTGAGACTTTTTGTACAGGACTACTGTTTGAGAATTAAAATAAATTTAATATTCCTGATGTGTTTTATGAGTGTCTATTTAATTACCTCTCATTCTATTTCTTTGTTCCTGAGAGATTGAAGTTTGAAACATTAATTTTTGTATCCTACAAATTTGAATTTTGTTTAAAAAGAAATTATTTGCTTTCTGAAGTCACTTACTATTGAAGAGTATTTTTAGAGATTTTAAATGATTCCACTCCTAGTTTGATCTAGCTGAGGTACACATTCTCAATTGTACAGTTCCATTGTTCTGCATGTGGTAATTAAGTAATTTCCAATCATGTTTTTTTGGTATTCATTTTGTGTATTGTAATTCTCTTTGCACAAATGTGTGGCAGTCTGAGTCTGAGGTGCCACATGGTGAAAAGATTGGATAGTGTAATCCAATGATGAGGTGCGCGAACAGGGAGAGTGATTGCATAGTAAAGTACAAAGAAAATAATACTAGGTAAGGGTACCTTTGTTAAAAATTTTGCTGACAGTTTTCTGACATTTTTGAGAATTCTAGCTTCGATTGACGTCAGAAGAAAATTAGATATTTCTACGCAGCGGCGCTTTATTTTGCGGATTGCAGTCATGAGAGGTTTGTAGATACGTCAATGAATGAAAAGAACGCATAATCCAAAAATCAACATGGAATCAATCTTATTCACATTCTCTAGATTTTTTGGGAAACAGCTTGTGCGACATCCAGCACCTTGACTCAGACCACCACACATATTAGTATGAATGTAGTCATTGCATGTATCTCGGCATGTAAAAGATCATTCCAGAAAATAAATTTTGACTTTTATGTCACACTTAAAAAAGATGTGATTTGAATTACTGGTTAAAGGTCCAATATTTTTTAATGTGTTCATGATTTTACTTGATATTCATTCTTTATACAGCATGACATTGGAAGGGTCATGTGTAGGACAGAAAGCTTTAAATAATTCAGATGAAGAATTTGAGACAAGTGACCAGTCGCAGTGGGACATTGCTGGTACGGGCCACAGTAATTCACAATAAATGGGGGCGTCCCTAGCTCAGTGGTTAAGTCACTTGACTTTGGACAGGTTTGAGTCCTGCGTGGTGCGATTTTTTTTTCTCTGGATCTTTCAGAGTTTGAGTTTTTATGGCTCTGCTCTGGATATTCACGTGGAATCTTCTCAAGTTCTGTTGATATGACCTTTATGTGTTAATAATGGCATTAAACTCAAACGTTAGAACTTTTTTTTTCCGCAATGAACATCTTTTATCTGGACTTGGTGGGATTCAAACTCTGTAACGATCACTTGATTGGTTTATTTATCTTCTCAGCCAATCTTTTATAACTTATTGAAACCAAAAATACTCTTGATGGTTCCTTATATAGGTGTAGTGGTAAGTGCCAGAGTGGATTTCAATGTTGTCATAGTCATAGAAAGTAACGTATCAATCAATGTTGATTGAGTATGTTTCTTTCCATTGTCAAGTATGAAAGAGGATTGATATAGATGATCATGTTAAAACTGGCTTTGTGTTCATATTAAGTCATATTATTTTCATATTGAAAATACCAGTATTGCTGTAATAGATACATTTTATTTTGTTTATTTTGTGATCATTATCACATTTCTCAGTTATGAAATGCTCATTTCACTAGAAAATCAAAAATTTTTACTTGCTCAGTTTGCTGTGCATTATTTTATTTTGTTGTTTTGTTTGTTTATTTTATTTTATTTATTTTTTGTCTCATGGCAAATGGTGTGGCTAAGGGTGTATCATCCAATAATATATCCTAAAAAAGATAATTGTTTTATCTCTGTGTCGAGGCATTGATATGATTCTTAAATGTATATAGAGACTACGTTTTAGGTTGATAAACTCGAGAATCCATGCACCATGGAACACTTTTTATTTAACTTTTTTATTGTTTCATTAAATCTTTAAAAAAAATTTAACAGGGTCTAGATACTTATATTGACTTTTACGTCATTGCAATAGTGTCTGTCTACATATCATTAATTTTGATTTATTTATCTTTTTAAAAAGGTGTTACAATTCTATGTAGTCATCATATGTTTGTTGTAGCCTATATGATAAATATCTTACAAGAGAAGAAAGTTGGAAAAATGAATTTGTATCTTGTGATCAATTCACTGTGTGTTGTCTTATTGTCTGTGCTTGGGATTAATTAAAAATCCCCAAATAATGATTATTGTAATTATGACAGTGTCAGTTGTGGATGTTGGCGTGGTGTAGTGTGAGTCACGAATTTGTACAAAATGTTGATAAGGACATATGCCGTAACTGTTATGATATTTCTATGGACTGATATGGTGCTATGTCATTGATATTAGGAATATCACTATGAAGGAGATTTGTTTCTTTATTTTGTTGTATAAATTGAATACAATTAATTTCCTTATGCGAGGGGACGAAACTGTAGTGTGTACCTGATGTGAAATGGTAATGACAAAAAACAACTTTGGGGGAAGGCATATGTAGAAAGTGAAATAAAGGATGAATGATGTTTATATATTTATTACATTGCATATCAATTTCTACAATGTCATCACAAAATACGTCTGAAACCATTACTGCCAGGGATAGCAAGACCAGACTGGAATAAAGTGTCTGTTGTGTGACATATGTATGACCGTAAGGTAGAACATAAGTCAAAGAATTCACTTTTGAGCTAGTTGTGAACAAATAGGGTCATAATTAGACACAATATATCACCTGATTGTCTGAAATTTTTTGATCCATAGAATTTCCAGCTCTGTGTTCAGTTGTGTTTGTTGGTCAGGGTGCCTTCATTTATGGCGGGTCTCTCGTGTGCCTTTCATGGCTGAACATAGGGCTGGCCCCAACACTGCGCCGGATATTAATGAGGTTCGATAAAACAAACAAACTATGCCTACTCTATTTCTTTACCATTGTTGGATCTTGTATTCCATGTTGTAATATTCATTGTCCTTTTCCATCATTCATGAGTCATCACCATGTAATCAATCCTTGAGTCAGACACACGCCTTTTACTTTGAATCCATTTTGATTCGGGCATGTAGGAGATTACCCCACTGTGCGCTAGATTGGTGGGGTTTTCACCTCAGAGACATATTTGTGACCGCAATGTGGAACACAAGAACAAGAATTCACTTTTGAGACAGTGACAAAAAACTAGGGTCATTATTATGATGTACTATGCCTACCTAGATTCACTTGGCATTTGTTGAACCTACCGGGATATGTCTAGTATCATTGGAAAGAGGAATAAGGGCTTTTAATGATAATACCAATATCTCTAATCTCATTCCATGTGAACAGGTCACTTTTGCCCACTTTTGGGGGAAAATTGGTGGCACTCCATGGCCAGTGTGGAACAATGTCACCAACTACCTCAGGCTGTTTCGGTTACCTCAGACCAGGATAGGGACTGACTGATGATCTGCTGGAATCTACTTTAAACTATGTGTCATTCCCCTTGTCTTACTTTTTCTTAAGCGCTTATATGACCCATGAGTGTTGCAAGCGCCTCTTTCTAAACCTTAATATGTTTGAAGCCGTGTGGCGGGCGCTGAAATGACCTATCTGTGTCGATAGAGCCCTAAAACAGCAACAAACAAACAAACAAACTACCTCAGGGTTGCTAGTCAAAGACTTATTCAGGTATATTCTTACTGGAGAATTTATATCTTACATGTTAATTTGTTTAAAAATTATCATCCTCTTCTAAATTTTCAATCTCCTATTCTTACAATTTAGCTGTAGTAACTATCTCTATGTAATGTTTCCTTAAAATAGATTAAGATATTTAGATTATTTCTCTTTTTCTTTTCTAATAACATTTTATGGAGTTGCCATTCTAGATATTGTAAGTTGGTTAGTTGATTACACCTTGATAAAGATGCTTTTAAATCTAATAGTTTATTGACCCTTTTTTTTCCTAAAGATACTTTTAAATCTAATTGTTTAAGCATATTTTTTTTTGTTCCTTGACAATGGAATGATTCCACCTTTGGATACTGTTTTATGTCTGAAGAGTTCACTGGAGAAACAAGAAATGTTCAAATGGGGCTCTGTTTATATCAAATCCAGAAATGAATATTCATTGTTGCAGTCCGATTCTAAACGACATTTTTCATGTTCTTCTTGTGATGCCAATGTACATTTAGAATATCGAAATTTGTGGTGGGGCATTTGTACGATGTTAGGTGGTTTTTCAAATAATGTGTCTGTGGTTGAAAAATAAAGAATGACAAAATTTGCACTCGAGTGTTTATAATTTGACAGTGAGTTATGCTGTTATGGTTTTAACTTGAGATTTTGTTGCTATCTTTTAAAAAGTTGACATTTTCCCTTTTTCCCAGTGGACTCTTCTTTGATGGAGAAACTGTTGGTTGGAAATGATTTCCAGAATAAGCTTTACATCAATTTCATGATATATTTTCTTGGTACTTGTAAAAAGTTGATTTTTCAATAGCTTTAACCTCTATTCATTTCTATTGTTATTTTATGTCTTTATTTTTTTTTAAAAGTACATTTTAAAGCAGTGTTGCTTTTATTGTCACTATTTTTAAAGATGTTGATACTTTTGTATTTTGTATTGTATAAATGTTTTGCCAAAGTGAAAAGTGAAAACTGTCCCAAGATAACATTTCAATGCAATCAATAATGTTGGGAGTAGGTATTTTTATATTGTTAATCAAGATTGACACAGCAAAGCTCCAATAATTTTAATGACTGATGATTTTCAGTGGTCATTTTTTATTCAAGGAATTAAGGAGTCAAAAGAAGATTAAACAAAAAAAAAACAACTTATGTAGACATGTCTAAAATGTTTTGATTTTATTGATTGTAAATCTACTTGTCTACAAAAAAAAAATGAATTTATGATATAAAAAATATAATTTATTTTTTTGAAGGGAATAAGGCATCCTTTTTTTCTTCCATTGTTGATATCAAACACAAATTTCTTAAGGAGCCGATTAGTACAACTGCATCATTTCTTCGCCCATATGTTTTAACTTTTGCCATCATTTTCATGAGGAAGAACGGCACTACTACCTCCTGTAGAGCTTGTCTCATCTGGTATATTATTTTTTTAATATTTATTCATTTTGCCCTAATTGTAATTTGTATTTTTACTCATATATTGTAAAACCTTTCAATAATGATTTGGAATGTTTTGTGTATTTCAGAGAGATTTCCTCACTTTCATGGCTTTATCAAAGGATATCTCTGATACATATTTTTTTACCTTGTGATTATGGAATGGTTTTAATTCATGTTTTATTCCTTCCATCAATTTCACAATTTTTAAGGTGTTTGGCTTTTGTGTTGATCATTTTGATTTTATTTGTTTCAATATTTTCTTTAGCTCTTTCATCCGTCATATTTCCCAAACAAATGATATCATTAAATGACAGTATTATTATTAATGGTATTATCTTAACAAGATGGCACACAAAGGTATCCTGTCTATCCATCTCTCATTGGTAGCTTCATAACTACATCCTTGCTCCCTTTCAACACATTTTTTTCCCATGAGCGGATATTACCCGTTCTTACGTTTTTTCACTCTATGACCGTGAATGATTGATTGGATTGTGTAGAGCTACCTAAGCTAGTACTAGCCGTGTCATACAATAGTAAATAATAACAGTGAAAGTACTGCTACTTGAAAAACATAATACTCGTTGGCAGTATAGAGTGACAAAACAGAAGACTATGTGCAACCTGTTTGCAGGAAGAAATTTGTTCTATACGCCTTATGAAGTGTATTGTAGGATCATGATGAGTTTGAGTGCAGAATTGTGTTTAAACAATGGAATGGAAAATTATATAACCTTTGGTGAAAGAGAATTTCTTTTTTCAAAAAGATTAACGATGATGTAGATTAATGATGATGTAGATGAACAGTTTGTTCTCTGACTGCATACGAAATGTGGTGACTGTGGGTGTCATGACACAAAGCCTTCAGCGTTCCAAGTTTGTGAAGAGTCAAAAGAAATATCCAAGCGGTATTTACTCTCAGTTTCCGTTTCTGGGAGAGGTAGCAGTATGGGCAATTGTAATTTATTGTTAGCCTATTTATTATTATTCTTCAGCCCATTGCTCAACAAGGAAATGTGGGCTTATCACCCTCTTGACATAAATACTTTGATACAGGGCATTTCGAGATCAGTGTTTAACCATGCGTTGTTTGAAACATCTACATTCAGATATGTGTGCTATTCAGGATTGATTATAGGACTGGTCTGAACACTGCTTGGCATTATTACTGGGATACAAATGTTAGGTTAGGGCATTAGGTTGATTTTGTTTTTAATTGCCGTATATATTTATGTATTATATGCTATTTATATTTCTTTCAGTCTTTCCTTTGCATTTAGTGTTGGGAAATCTCTGTAGGATTGGGTTGCGTTTGAAGGAAAACACAACACCGCATCAACTGGTGCTATGATGAGTGACCAAAGTTATAAGTGTAATGTGTGAGTGCGTTGTTCTTTTCGTAAATACTTTCAATGGTTTTTTTTTTCATCATGACCTTGCAATACAGAATAAACGGAAAAGAGCACTGATTTGTTTGTATTTGACTGAGTTATTTATATAAATGGCCTTGTGGTATAAAAAAATAATGTGCTAGTAACAAGCCATTGCCATGGCCATCATGTGAGGACAGAAGTAGTGTCATTTTAGTATCATCTTTCTTCTTTCTTATCCAGTTCCCTTTTACCATTACAGTGTAGGGCCAGCACTATAAGGCTGGATTTCTGTGGATCACAATATTAAGCCAAGCAGGTGATCAACCCACTGTGACCTTTAGGATTTTGCCCGGACAATGGTTCTTTAACGTGGATCTCCAAGTTTATCATCCGTCTCCGATAGTACTAGGTTCTTTGATCCCGCCTACCTGAATAGGATCAAGGGAGTGGCATGTAGGTTTTCACCGAGTTTCAAGAAGAAAAATACCCGACTCTCGCTGCCGGGAATCGAAACAATACCTTTCGCTACAGAGCTGCAGACGCAGGTGATCAACCTGGAGTATCAATAACTCTTTATCGCATGGGTTCTAAACATCACGCTTTGTAAGGGGTCGTCAGTCGTAGCGTAGTGGTGACGCTTTCGCCTTGTGCGCAGGTCCTGGGTTCGAATCCCGGCGGCGACGTGGGGATTTTTTCCTGTGGACTTTTTTAAGGAGTCTTGGCTTTAACCCTGTGAAATCCTTATGGAGTCAAGTTCTATCGGAGATGGACTATAAACCGGAAGTCCCTCCTTTAATATGACCTGTAATTGTAATGAGTTGCCAATGGCGTAAAAACTAACAACTTTAAACTTTAAGAAATAGTTGAATTGTCCAGTTACTTTCTGTCTGGCCACATTCATCACCTACAGCTATAACCGTTGTGGAGAAGACGATAGGGCGCGGCTCTTTTCGATGTGTAGGTCCAGGTTCGAATTCTTGCGGAGGAGAAATATCTCACTTTAAAAACGTTGTTATTGAGCTTGTATTAGGAGAAATATTCAAATCTTATTAAATACCTGGGGTAATGTCTTATTTTGTTGGCAAGGAAAAGGGAACACAAAAGTATAAATACTTGAAATTTACAATTCTGTCTTTCGATTAATCTTTATTTACATTGGAGCCTACCAATCATTCCTTTATGATCTTACACAATAATAATAATCAGTACATAAAATACACACAACACAGTAATATTAATACACGTTTATATCACGGTATCTGTCATCAAACTACGATGTCCCAAGCACAGTGGTTAAGTCATTTGCCTTTGGATGCGGAGGGCCGGGTTCGATTCGAAGAGCTGCCTTGTGCATGATTACATCTTTTTGTTATCTGGACCTTTCACAGTTTCCAAGGCACTGCCCGGGAGATTCACGTGAAATCCTTTCTAATTCTATTGAACCGCCTTTGATATGACCTTTCTGTGTTGAAAAGGGTGTACAACTTCAAACTTTAGAACCTTTTAGATGTTATGATACTGTTGTCGATAAACGAATTATTGACCCAGTGCCGAAGTAACCTGTGTAATTCTCTCATCAAATGACTGTGTGCTCTAGACGTAGGCTTAGACCCCCCGACACGTAATATCATCAAAATAATTCCCCATGAGCCTGCTTCTTTTATCGCATTAATTATCTAAGTGTGCGGTTTATATCATTTTTTATAAAGAATTTCCCTGTGTGGGTATGAGTATGAGACAGAACAAGTTGTGGAAATCGACCGATGTCTGGATTGCACAACTCGACGAATAACGTTTCTTTCCCTCTAATAATATGGTTTAGTGGATATTACACGAGTGTTGTTGGATACCAACGAGCATCCAATGCAACGTCTGGTCAAAACGAGTGGAATAAAAAATAGGACAGGGCGATACGAATGTTTATACCATGTTACGGAGATTCAAACTAAATCATAGCTATGCTAGCATACTCAACATTCCATTCACCATTATTCACTCCGTAACCGCATCCTCTCAAAAAAAATCTGTTGATAAAAATGAACGTTACTTCGTGAAATTAAAACGAAAATAAAGATCACTTTATTTTAACAGAAATTGGTTAATTTTGAATTGTACTTTAAACAGCAACGATGGTTGAACTAATAAAAAGAATCGGATTGTTCTAGGCTAACAACTACACACCATATCGGATTGTCAGACAAAGTGTGGTAAGGGTCAAGGGGACTTCTTGATTCGCGTAGGAATCTTTTGCTTAATGTTATTTCACATGTGAAATACGGAAAATATAATTTCTAATGCCCATGGTACATCACTAGATTATTTTCCTTCTTAGCATCGACGTAGTGTGGCGATAACGCTTTCGCTTTGTGCGCAGAAGTTCCTGGGTTCGAATTCCAGAGGCACCTTGTGGATTTTTTTCTCTTGGACTTTTCCTATTTTGTTCCTTTTTCCTTATGGAATCAAGTCCGAGCTGAACTATAAATCGAAGGTCCTACCAATGACGTATAACCAAAGATGATAAACAACTGAGCGTATTTTACTGTATAATAAGTAAGGACAAAATAAGAGTTGTCCCTTGGATTGATGTAGTTTTTTTCACTAAAAGTTTCGACAGAAGGCAATAGCAAAGTATCAAACATGAGTACACAAAGGAAACATCACTCTCTTGCTGACCTCGGTAAAATTGCTTGAGTCGTGTATCTTTTTATTGACAATCGTTGGCATAACGACAACTTTAAGTATTGTTTTTAGGCATTGGCTTTAACAAACGGCAGTATTACAAAGACTGTTGACATTAGCCACACGAGACGTCTGCTCGTGAATATATACAAATGGTGCGCAATGGAACTTGTTTATTAATTCCAGCAATCCAGGCAGTAACAATTGAATTAACTGAAATCAACACCTATTTTTACTTTCCATTTAATGCTATTTTAAACATCACATTGAGATAAGACCCGGTAGGCCATCTGCTTAATGTCTTTACAAGTTATCCGATTCAACAATTAGATATTCATTACTTCCCTCCAAGTCACAAATACACTTTTAAAAACCAACATTACCACTACTTGCTACCCCCGAATCATTCGCAGCGTGTAAACATAATCAACACAAAATGGTTAACTAGACATTTATTCACAATATTTCGATCGGCGGCATTGTCTTGTTCATTGGAATCAGGAACAATGACGTTTTCCTATATTGCATCTCCAGCATCTCATGAATATTTTTAGAAGCAATAACTGTAAAGAAGCACTGCCTTTGGTAAGACCTTCCTGTGTTGGCGAGGGTGTAAAACAAGGGACTTTTTGGGATGAGACATTCTATAATTACTTCCCGATGATTGTCATTTTTCTAAGCACGAACTTCCACTACAATAGTATATAGTTCTTCACCAATAATCGAAACATGGCCAAACCACCGGAACCCGACGGCTAGACCGGAATGTCTTCCGCCAGCCAACAATGTGCTCAGACAAAATAAAAACGTCAGGAAATAAAATAAATAAAATTAAAATTAAAAAAAAACGTTTGTCAACCCATGCTGCATCCCGACGTCTTATTAATAATTGTCGTTACTACTATCGTGTCTGAACACATTCTGGTCGGGTTCGGTCTGACCATCGGGTTTCGGCGTTCGCGTGTTTGTTCTATCAGATCCCATTATCTATGATTTGCAAGGCGCGTCCTGGTTTTTCCAGCGACACACCAGGACAGGGACAATCGAATGGTGGATGATGTAGTTACTGACGCTGCCCATGAGGGTCCGCCGGAATTTCCCCAGGCCACGAGTTCCTGTGATGATCAAGTTGGCTTGCTCGTCCTTGGCGATGGACACGATCTTCTCTCCGGCCTTTCCAGTCGTTGTACGAAATTTACCTGAGATCTGAAACGATCAATATGGTATGATAATGTGTTGGCTACTGGGTTACGGTGACAAATGATATCAATAGAAATAAAAATAGAGGACTTGTGTCTTCTCTTGGAATGTTTAAGATCTAAAAAAGAATGTTCTAGCATTAGGTTCGCGAGGCCGGAGTATAACCCAGTTTCAAATGCGTGGAGCGGGCATGTTACAATTTGTTTTGTTTCTGGATATGACACTGACTTTATCACAGAGTAATATTTCAAAGCAGATTATCACAAAGAGAGTATCACTTGTTGCTACTGCTCTGGAAATATTTGTTAGTTGGTTTGATAGAAACCCAAAGCATTGTTGGGGCCAGCCCTATGTTCAGTCATGAAAGACACACAAGATACCGCCATTATGAATGCAGAGGCATCCCGACCACCAAACATGGCTGAGCACAGAGCCGGAAACGCTAGAATTTCAGACAAGCAGATGATCAGATCACCGCCTGTGTCCATAACACTTAACTGGTAAAATTAGCAATACGCCGAGTAGTACTAATCAAAGGCAGGAGTATAAACATTCTTCTTTCTTTATCTATAACCTTTTAGTACCTTTCGGTTTAAGGTTTGTCGGGCATATGCCTGTTGCTTTGAATACATTTGGTTCGGGCAAGTAGGAGATTACCCACTGTCCCCTGATAAGTGGTGGGGCTGCCACCTCAGGGCCCCTTACCGGGCCTTGTGACCTCTTGGTCTGGATCTTTATTTGAGGCCTTCCCAACATGGTTGTACCTGTTTGGTATAGCCCTCAAAGTCATTAGACCACTCAAGCCTCTCCACCGCAGCAAGATCGGTCACAAAGGAGAGGGATTATAAAAGAGTTTGTGTAAATGTAGCCCTTGTTCATACCTCCTTAGTTGATAAAAACTGGGAGGATTTGTCACTCTGGGCAGCTGGAAAAATTCCAAATTCAAATTCACCCAAAGCTGATTACACAGCGAGTTGATTCTTTGCTTGACTGGAATTATTGATTGCGCCTTTGTGGCTTCCCCACTGTGATTGGTTATAAGGAATTGTATAGGAAAAGGGATGGAAAGAAAGCAAGATTCATGATTAAATCAAGTATATCACTTACTCCTTTGGCGAAAAGTTTTTCTTTGTATTTCTTTTCCAAGTTGTCAACTCTTTCATCTATTTCTCGAAGCATTTGTTCCACCACTGCGGGGCCTGTAGACAAAGGTTAGGAGTTTAAAAAGTAGATGGTGTGTAGCTACATCTGAAAGCAATCAGTATAGATGGACAATACAGGGGATGAAGCATATATATGCAACTATGCGTGACGCTTCGCCATGAATCAGTCCTAGAAGTGCCTCTGGACTCATCTGTGGTGTAGTGATAAGGCATTCGCTCACGGATCTGGAGTTCCAAGGTTCAAATCTTGGCCAGGTCAGCTAGACTAAAAAGCTTTTTATACGGTTGTGTGGGTTCGGAGATTGACAATAAACAGATCTCGCCCGAAAATGATCATTAAGTGTCAAAAGGGGCGTAAAATACTGTTCGTATTAATTGGCGCAATCTTGTCGACTTAGAGGAAGCCTATACCCTCCCGTGGTATCTTCATGGGGGGGGGGGGGGGGGGCTT
>JARBEQ010315694.1:0-13205 GCA_030265355.1 Tritonia tetraquetra
ATTCTCCCTTCTATGACTACTGGCAGTACCACATTCTCCCTTCTATGACTACTGGCAGTACCACCCCTTCTATGACTACTGGCAGTACCACATTCTCCCATCTATGACTACTGGCAGTACCACATTCTCCCTTCTATGACTACTGGCAGTACCACATTCTCCCTCTTTTCCAATAAATTAACAGATGGTTTCTTTTTTTTAAAAGATTTCCCAATGAAAAATAATTTCATACGATTGGCTTTATAGCGTTTTAATGACTAAGATGTAGTCTATACTAATGGTTATTTCAGGGAATAGATAATAAATGCCATTCGGATGTCTTCATAGGCGTTGCACAATACCGGGTGCCTGGTCAGCGAGTGGTCAGGTAGGGTGTAACGTGTCTCGGGTACTCGAGTCCTGGGTGTCAAGTACGTCGGTTACGCGTGCTGCGAGCACACGGTGTACTCGCCTGGCAGTGGCAAATGAGATGTGGAGAGGGTGAAAATGATGAAGAGGAAATCTTGACACACCTTGAAGTGCTGGGTGATAATCATGGCACGGTACTACCGTCATCCCGAAGGCCGTGTGTTGTGACACTGTGTAAAAGTGATTAATATTTCTGGTGCGTAATAATGTGTGGACATTTCCCAAAGTACACCTGCTATTCGTTGGCCGTGTGTCGGTAACCCAATTTGCCACAGTTTCAATCCATTCACTTAGATTTTTTTTTAAACCTCTGTTCTTTCAAAGGTCTATTTTATAAACTCCCGGAATAGTTTAAGCTACAGTTGTGACGATGTTTGACACAGCACACACCGGCCTTTTGTTGCCAAAGCAGTTTATATCAAGTCTACTATATTATTCTCATCTCAGATATTGAAGCCCCCAAACAGATTGCCAAACTTTGTTGGTTGGTTTCATTGTTTGTGAAAACAGCATGAGGCACACAGACACTTATCGCCTATTTGGACAGCTCTGTGATAAAGCGTTAAGTTTGTATTTCACTTAATGGGAAGGGTTCCAAAAACGAATAAACAAGAAAAGCAAAGAAATGATATAGTCTGAAGACCGCTGTTTACGTTTAATTAATATCCATAAATCTATTTGACCTGTATACCTGTACAGCTCTATGACTCACGTCTCGAACAATGGTTTATCGCGGTACCACCACAGACATTTTAAAGACTGTTTTAGCTGCCATTAAAGTAACCAACAATGTGAGAAAGCCAATAAACGCTAAGACACCTTAGGGTTAGAGTCGTGGTAGGGTTCGTTGTCCACTCGGTTTTAGTTTTTAAGGTAGAACTGTCTGGGGAGGGAGATAACGAGGCTTAAGCCTGTAGAGTTTTACGTTCCCTTTGACACCTTTAAGACATTAACGGTACTCAATCTTTAAAACGACTGTCTACGTTTGGACCCCAAAGGTTCCATAAAGTAGACGTTTAAATATCTTTATCTAAAAAAAAACCCTGCAATGTAATGAAATCCAACTCCTGGCCACCCCATCACTTTGTTAGCATTGAAATCTTCTTCTTCTTCTTTTTTCTTCTTCTTCTTCTTCTTCTTCTTCTTCTTCTTCCTCCTCCACCCCCTCCTCCTTCGTCTCTCTCTTTTTCTTCTGGGTGGTCTAGACAACGGACTTCCATGGCGACGATCGTGGGTTCGAGTCTTCTTCTTCTTCTTCTTCTTCTTCTTCTTCTTCTTCTTCTTCTTCTTCTTCTACTACTACTACTACTACTACTACTACTACTACTACTACTACTACTACTACTACTGTTTCTTCTTCTTCTTCGTTCAAAAATGACAAAAGAAGAAAAAGATTGTTCCCTTAAATTGACTAAGGAAACCTGATAATATTATAATGGCTTCGACAGATGAGCAATACTGACAGTAGTAATATTCTAGCTACATATTTTTTAATGGACCAATGTTCGTAGGCACTATATGATAGGGGCAAAGCATCATCGATGAATACGGAAGCAACGAGCACTTCCTATTCATCAACAAAAATTACTTCTTCCGGTATTTCACAGCTTCCATAGTAACCAGATGCCACGGACATGCGCAGAGCGAGTTCTTTGTCTGGCGGCACGTGCTGGTCATGAGGGAAATGTATAATGGCTCACGTGACCTAGGGTAGCGGCCATAAATGACCAGCACGATATAAAGGGAGTAATCTGTACAGTGGACATTGGTGATTTATCTTGCATTAGGTAGAGACTATACTCGCCAATTTGATACTGGTCTTTCTTTGTAGCACTTTGTACACTATATCACATTTCCATTACCGTAGCAGGGCCCAAGAGAGAAAGTGATATGATATACTCACCAAACAATCATACTCTTTTTATGGGGAAAACAGCGTCTCTATAATTACATGGTCATGGTGTGTCTTTAGAAGTGATCTTTGAAGAGTGTATATTATAATATAACCATGATTTGATTTTTTTAAAGTGTAAATTATTCGTTGCGATAGTTGGATTATAAAGAGCAGGCTGGAGGAGGAGGAGGAGGAGGAGGAGGAGAAAGATAAGAAAAATAAATCAAAGAGACGACCCATCATAATCGATCAATGTATGACTGTGCATTAATCTTTAATATGTCTCCCTTTCTTTTGTTTTTGTTGTATTCATTATGCATAGTAAGAGGTCATTGGACCTCACGGATATCGTATTACGAGCAAGACTCATCCATGTTATCGGGCCTTACAGTTCAACCACCTTATGTACCATGTTACAAAGCGTGGCGCCCCTAGAGCAGTTTAAATCACTGCCTTCTATGGGATTTTTTTTATATCTGGACCTTCTCTAGTTTTCATGGCTAGCTTCCAGCCTTGAAGATTCAGGTGGAATCTTTTCAAGTTCTATTGAACCGCCTTTGATACGACCTTTCTGTGTTGAAAAAGGCGTAAAACTTCAAACATTTCTTTCTCTTTTACCATTACAGTGTAGTGCCAGCACTATGAGGCTGGATCGCTGTGGATCAAGATATTAAGCCAAGCAGGTGATCAACCCACCGCGACCTTTGGCGGTAGGAATTAATGTTGCTCGGACAGCGGCCTTGCGGCCTACTCTTATCGATTTTTAATTGCTAAGGGTTCTTTAACGTGCGCAACGCGCACACGGGACCTCCGAGTTTATCGTCCGTCTCCGATAGGACTAGGTTCTTTGATCCCACCTACCTGAATAGGATCAGAGGACTGGCATATAGGTTTTCACCGAGTTTCAAGGAGAAAAATACCCAACAGTGTCGCTGCCGGGAATCGAAACCGGTACCTTTCGCTTCAGAGGCGAAAACCATACCTCTGCGCCACTGGGACCCCCAACAAAAAACTTCAAACATTCGAACTTAAATGTTACAGTGACTTTGATTATTAATATCAATTTTCCTCTTCAAAATGCTCCCTATATTGTAACACAATCTGTGAACAAAATTGGTTGTTAAAAAAACCATCATTGTATCGGTGTAGCCATGAAGGGGGATTGTACTCTACAATACCACGGTCTCGATTAATAAACCGAGTGCTTTCATACTATGCCTCAAACGGTCATAAATATTGCCGTAGCTCCTAGTGTCCTGCCCATTTGATAAATTTCATTAATGCACTGATCAGTAACTCATGCCAGTGTTATAACTGTCTGGTTGTCAGAGGCGCGCAGTGCCTTCCTGATACAGTGGTTAGCGGCTGGATCAATAGAATTGAAATAAACTGCCTGGGCTTATTAAATAATAGAAACATGATTAATTGGTTGGCGGCTGGCAGGGCTCGCATTCGGATAGGCAGATTGGAGGGGAGATAGTGGGTTGTGGGGAGGGGTTAATGGCAGGGGGAGACAGGCTAACAGATTAACACACACGATGATATTATATTGAAGAGAGGTGGATAGATTTTAGAGTAGATAGATATAGGAATAGACAGGCAGATATTTTGTTATATTGATATTGGATTGAGGTGGATAAATAGATAAATAGATAGATAGATAGGTATATTATACCTAAAGGTAGGTCTACTGTACTAGTCTTTTTCACTGACAAACAGTGTCTCGACATTTCAGGCACTTGAGTGCATAGGCAGGTAGATAGATAGATATAATATATTCCACTAATGACCGAGTAAGTCAATATTGACCGAGTAAGAGAATCTGACTTGGCCATCTCACAATTTCACACATGATGTGTGCGAGTACGAGTACTTCTGTACTGTTGTCAATATCCCTATAGAACTAATGTCTGTCTGTACTGTCAGGAAGACAGTTAGGTGCATGGTACACTTACCAACAAATACTTACTATTGATATCGAGCCCACGCTGTCCCGGACAACGCGTTAAAGAATACTCATTGCCTCCACAGCTTCCAGCATGATAAATATTACGTGCGCCCAGAATCGACAGCCGTTCCCAGAGGACACTAGCCATGTATTATTGATGCCAAGGAACAAATGACTGTGCGCCATCGCTCTGACCGGACCTGACCAGGCAACAATTTTATGATGATAAATGTGGCTTTAGGCGTTGTGTGTTATATAAGAATATCATCATCATATTATGACCATCATAAATGCCACGGGCCGTAATATTATAGCATAGGAAGGTAAGGACGGTTGGAGGATGTTTGTCAGCGATACTTAGACTGAAAGGTTAGATAAGAACTTCTTTATTTTACGCCCTTTTCAACACAGAAAAGTTATATCGAAAGTAGTTCAACCGAACTAGAGACGATTCCACGTAAATATTCCAGGGGCAGAGCCATGACAACTCTGAAAGGTCCAGAGAAAAACAAATTCTGTACAGGCCTAGGACCTCCACATACAAAGTCGGGTGAAGTAACCACTACACTACAAACTGCCTCGAATGAAAAAAATGGAAACTATACAGTAAGAAAGAACACGGTAAAGAGTAATAGGCTTATCGTTCGGGAAAGGTTATAAGATTTGGCCATGAAGGTTTTACTGGCGCTCATATTTATCAAATGTATTTATTTACCTTACACCGAAAGGTACTAAAAGGTTATTGATAAAGAAAAAAGAAGAATTTATTTCCCTTCTACATACTTGGGTGGTATTATTACTTACTTTATTGAAAGAACTATCGGCCTTGGGCTGGTCCTTGTCAATCGAATTATTTGTTTGAGTATGGTATTTTTTTACATCGTACACAGTCCATTGATGTTTAAAAGTAGTCAAACAATATTTCACAGCCTTTAAATCACACAAGCTGACAGAATGGTTATGGACGCTGACTTCTATGGCGAGGGTTAATGGTTCGATTCCCACTCCAGAGCTTCATTGTTTCGATTGGATTAGATGTGATTGAAGACCAACGTGCATAGAACGTGACAAGTGTCTCTTGTACGTTTCACGCTTCCAGAACCGGGTTGAGCATTGGCTCCACAAACCTAAAAGAGTTTTAAGAACCAACTTAACGTACTTAAAGCCACATTCGTGGCGCGACATCTTGTCTAAGCGTCCGTCTCCGAGCATAACGATTCCCATAAATCCCCAGAACAAGAGCATTGAAAACCTTGAAATTGGAAGGTTCGCTGACAATAGATTACAACACCAGCTAGGATTGGAATTCGTGTGCTCTGCAAAGAGTTATGTGCTCTTTTTAGCCTGATTATAACGCAATTTCACATGTCCATTTAGCCCCCATACTTTCACCATGATCCTACTAGATAGATGAATATGATAGATAGATAGATAGATAAATAGATAAATAGATTAGACTGATAGATAGAAAAAGTTGTTCGTTTTACGCCTTTAGCCAAGATAGATATCATAATCCATTCATTCAAACAATTTGTTTCATGTTTTACTTCCAATCACTCCTGTCTTTTCCTCTTCTCTCTGTCCTCTCTAGCTCTCCCTAGATACCCGGATGCCCACCCCTGACCCCCTCCCCACCCCACCCCGCCCCCTTTCTACCCATCCTTCCATTGATCCCGTCCCATCGACATGGAATTGGTGAGCCCCTTCGAACCCTATATTCCAGAACCCACTCATCATTCGGCTTTCTTCTAATTAAAACCCTTTGAGGGTCACCGATTCGAATTAATCAAATCAAAGGAACCATAACTCTTGTCTCAAACCTTCTTTCCGCAACGGTTATCTCCTCCATGTTTCCATTAACCGCCAGGTGGCGTCCCTCCCTCCAATTTCACGCCAATCAGAAAAACAGATTAAATCCGTATTTTCAAGACAATCCAATTCTTGAATCTCGGGAAGATCATCGATATGATTGATCTGCAATCGAAATGTCTTCTCGATCGATTGTTCCAAGCATCGCAGTCGTAGGCCAGTGGTCACCAAAAAGTAACGTTTATTCTCACCAAAAAGTAACGTTTATTCTTACCCAGGGACCTATAACACCACGTGTATCATAACCCAATGTTCTAACCAGATAACAATAACAATAATACAAACAAGACAACCAAACTGGAACAAATACATCTTATATCATTTTGGAGCTCAAGAAAATACCACTTGTTTAAGTTAAACATTTCAAGAAAAGGGCAGATGCTCTAAATCATCCATAAACTCTTTCAATGCGGGATTTTATCATGAATAGCTAAAAATGAATTATATCTCTAATAGTCATAGTATATATAGATACTACCTATCAGTACTGTAATCGACATACAATAGATTATCTCTCTAAAACTGTTTTCACTGATATGGTTTAGAATCAAACATCGGACAGTGATTAATGTAATCTGTAAACAACTCCAACAAGATAAGAACGTATTTGTTACGAAACCGCTAGGTCGTTAGAGGGTTAAACCAACAGATAGACCTCCTATTTCCCCTCCAATTCCATCGATTTCTTGGGCCATAGCCATGATCAGCTATCTGCTTTAAAACAAAACAAACAAACAAAAAACAACAACAACGACTAAGATCTCCAAGTTGAAATGAATTTATTCGTCAGCTTGTTCAGCCTATAGAAATGTTGTAGCACGAAAAACGTCAGAAGGCAAGCTGTATTCATGCACTACCTCAAGTATGTCGTCTTCCTCCTCCTTCTCCTCCTCCTCCTCCTCCTCATCATCCACAACGACCACCACATCCACAACCACCACATCCTCCTCATCCTCCTACTCCTCCTACTCATTATCATCACCATCATCTTCTTCTTCTTCTTCTTCGTAGTAGTAGTAGTAGTAGTAGTAATAGTTTAGTAGTAGTCGTAGCAGTCGTAGTAGTAGCAGTAGTAGTAGTAGTAGTAGTCGTAGTAGTCGTAGTTACAATAGTAGTAGTAATAGTAGTAGTAGTAGTAGTCGTAGTAGTCGTCGTAGTTACAATAGTAGTAGTAATAGTAGTAGTAGTAGTAGTAGTAGTAGTAGTAGTAGTCGTAGTAGCAGCAGCATTAGTAGTAGCAGTGGTAGTAGTAGTCGTAGTTACAATAGTAGTAACTGTAGTATTAGTAGGAATCATTAACGACATCATCATCCGTAGCAGCAACATCATGTTCCCCCAACCCAACCCCCGCCATGTTCTCTTCTTCCGCCTCACCCAGCTGTTCAACCCATTCATCAAACTCCCCATTCTTCTCTCTTACTCTTACACCAATAACGCACACACGAACAACGCACACGAACAACGCACATCTATCAATGATTGTAATACAAATCACCTGACATCGCACACCAATACCGACCCGCCCATGCCCCATCGCCTGGACAGGACGTGGGAACCCGTCAGATGGTTTTATCTAGCCCTGCCCGATCCCACGTACAAATGTCATACAAACACTCTCACACATGTCAGCGGATACCTCAAGACAAACACCTCAAGGCATAGCATCATAATAATTGATACTCAAAGAATGCCATTTAACTTTCTTAGTTCCTTTGTTCCATTATAAAACTTACTTACGTACTGTTATCCCCTTGCCTCAACGACGGGACTACTCCATCTTGTTCTGTTCTAGGCCTTCCCAAGTCCATTTCTTTCCAGCCTGATTATAGACCAATCGAACACTGCGCCATCATTGTGTGTGTTTACAAGTTTGTGGTGGGGCTGCCACCTCAGAATGCGGGACCTCTTGGTCTGGATCTTCATTTGAGACCTTCCTAATATTATGGTTGTACCTGTTTGGTAATTTCCCTCAAAGTCATTAGACTACCCAAGCCTCTCCACCGCAACAAGGTGGATCACAAAGGAGAGGCTTTTCTGATACCATTTAACATAACTAGTGTCTGCCCCGCTTTCAAGTTCTCAAGTCTGAAGTTTTACTCTCGTTTCAACACATGAAGGTCATATCAAAGGCGGTTCTAAAGAACGTGAATGAACGAAAGGGGAGCAGGCATTAGTAATTGTACCAAGCAAGGATGGAACATGTGAAAGTGCCAGAAAAATACACAAGATAGCCATAGAAGGAGAAAAGTGGAATGTCGATAGTAAGAATCGAACCCTTAGCATGGCGAACGACAACACCGCCTAGCCAGAGACAGAGCGGGAAGCTCTACCGGTTGAGCTAATCCGTAGCTTCTGTATTTTTCTGGCACTTTCACATTGTTCACCCTTGCTTGATATTAAAGAACTTGAGAAGATTGCACATAAATCTCCAGGCCATGAAAACTCTGAAAGGACCAGAAAAAAATCCACGCTAGACGGGCTATAAACCCGTCCTGTCCGTTCGAAGTGGGGTGACTTGACCACTGAGCCACGGAAGCTCCCTAATTTTGACAGTGAAAGGTCCAGGGGAAAACATTCGCACCAGGCGGGACTTGAACCCCGGTCCTCCGCGTCTAAAGTCTAGTGGCTTGAACACTGAGCAACGGACGCCCCCTAATTTCGATAGCTATTAATTTTCGCGGAGAACAATGACTTTGTTTATTTGTTTGGTGGGTGTTAAGGGGCCTTTTAAACCCTCAAAGGACATTTCAATTAATTTGAAACGATCTGTCGTAAGAATGAATGACCAAATGACCAAACAAGGTGTTGTTGGCGGCGACACGAGTTGTCTCGCCTTGTGGAAAACATTTCTACGTTGATGTATGGCTTGGTGGGTTGAGATGTAGTCCTCTGCCTAGAGCTGGGCATCTACTGGCTTGTTAATTAACTGGATTTCCAGGTTAACTGTTTATAACTGGATCGATCCGGATTTATCTAAATTTCGAATCTGTTCTTATCTATTAACCTGAATTGGATATTTGACTTGGATTCTGATCTAAATCACCGCAACGATTTGAATCATGGGGACGAACTCGATCTCCGAGTCGATTTGGATTTACGCGACAAACTAGATCTGCGTAACTCAGACAACGTCAAGGAAGATAACTTGTTGATATAATGTTAACTTGTTATTCCCCCTTTTTTTAACGCCCTTCCTCTTCCGGGGACGTCATCATATTCGGCCGCCATGTAAGTAATAATAACAGTAACAGCCTGGATTTGCGCAAAGTGGATTTCCAAGTCGAGAGCAATAACTGGGTATCCAGATCTTAATCCAAATTTCAGCCCATCACTACCTTTAACCTTGACGAGGCACCATTACCACAGCCATGCTTTGATTTAATCTTTCTCTCTTCGGTTACTTATTCATTTTAATTGTGTCTTCTCTTTTTATCTCTCTTCCTTGTTACGTTATCTTTCTGGTATCTTGTGTTCTTTACATGGCTGACCACTGAATACTACATTATGTTATAAACGGGATTCGCTCAAACAAACAAACAAGCTGGATAGTTGACACGTTTAACTTATTGGTTGTTGGCGTACACAACAGAAAACACATCCATTTCTACAAACACATCCATTTCTACAAACACATCCATTTCTACAAACACATCCAACAATTAACAAATAAAACACGTCAGTGTCAAGACTAGAGCACACACAAAAAAACCTCTCTCAACGCTTGGACAAGACAGAACCCAGCCCACAAAGGAGGTGTCCCATACATCAAACATACTCGTGGTGTTAGGGGACGTGGCTGAGTGAATTTACCAGCTTCCTGTCCAAACACACAATAAATATACCGTCCAGTGTCCAGACAATGGTGTTGTTTTATGACCTGTCATGATTACAGTGTCCTTGCCCGTGACAGCTGCTTCATGCAATCACATATTGCACAGTAACGACTGGTGCTATAAATGCATTCAAGACGAAATCCCTTTGTCTTCTGGCAATCTATTACCGTGCAGTATTACGGTCGAGTCCGGTTAATCGCAACAAGACGGTACCGGCACAATCATTGCGATTATCTGAAGTTGCGATTAATCAATGACTTGTATCTAGAATTAATCTATTCTGTTTCTTGGGACAAAATTGCGATTAAGCGAGTTGCGATAGACCGGAGTCGACTGTATAAGGTTATTGAGAGTTGATGCGATTGGTAACAGTTGCATTGTTGATAGGTTTGGAACGAGGAACTTCCTGCCTTATATATAATGCCATTCAATAACCGTGTTACTAGACACAACTAATAAAATGAACGACTCAAAGACCGGATGTATATTCGTGAAAACATAGACCGGAAGCGTACAGTATTTAGAAATACTGCCAGGATGGCAGAGAGTAAATTGGGATCTTTAAACACCTCTGTACTCCCTTACAGTGTTGGACCTTTGGGCGATGAAACCCATGGGATATGTGGATTTCTTCTGTGGAATTCACGTCCAGTAGAAGAAAGATTGTCTAAAAGTTTAGATTTGATAATTCAACAAAACGAATAAAAACAACGTTGCTCTTTGCACGTATATCGTCCTTCATGGTGTACTTATCCACAGATTCCATGGTGCACACTTCCAAGCACCAATCAGATAAACGTGAAACAACATGAATGGCTGCTGGTGTTTCGATCGTTTCCGGTTAGAATCAGAGATGTTGGTATTTCTGTATTTGCTTGTTTGATCGAACCCCATTACTACCGCTGAGCAGTGTTAGGGCTAGCCCTGTGTTCAGCCATGAAAGGCGCCCAGGATACCTGAATATAAACACCCAGCATGCACCCCGACCAGCAGCCACACACTGAACACAGAGCCGGGAAATCTTCGGATCAAAGAATTTCAGACAATTAGATGATCAGCCCATTGTGTCCATAACTCTTTGCTGACACCATGAGCTATGCATTGAGCAATATTGATCGAAGACATGCCAATAAAACATCACTGTTGCCCTTGCGGCTACCCCTAAGCATTGATACATGCTGAGAGAATTTGCCACTTTGGGCGAATGTTGGTTTTTAAAACAATGAATCCAAATTCAAGACCAGGACTATCCCTTCGTTTGTTGACCATCTACTTACCACATCAATATCCGATTATCGATCAGACTGTCCACGTGTCTAGCAATCCATATGTCTATCTATCGAATTATCTACACCTCTTTATCTACGTAACTGTCTACCTCTGTCTACCTCTGTCTACTTCTGTCTACCTCTGCCTCTGAAATGACCTTTAATGTGTTGAAAAGAGCGTTAAACTTCAAACTTTTTGTAACTGTCTACCTATTTATTTATCTCTCTAAGAGATATCAATGTATTGTCTATCGCACAATCCCAAATCTTGTTGTCCGTCTATCCACCCATGTTTATCGCTACGTTCCCAGCCCCACACCCCGTATAACCCACACGTCATTCAATCAACTATTCCATGCTAATTCCAATATTATTCTATTTCTCCCCGTTGACAAGCCCAAGCTATCGTTTTCCTTGTATGTCTTCAATTCCCATGGAGGTAAATCAGTCCTGGACTGACACCTAAAGATACACAGGCATGTTATTTGCCCATGCCGCTAACTGGTTTCGGGTCTCAGTACAACATGTCAATAGATGGCCAACTACCTACTCAAATCTGTCTGGTTTCTCATGGATTTCAATGAAACGGGCAACTGTTTCGATCCAACCCACTACAGGGACTTCATTGTGTGCCCGCAACACAACCCTTCATTGTCTCACTGGGACTGTCTGCCTTTCTCTCACCTCCCCGGCTCATGGCCAGTTTAGCGGACGCGGTCCAGCCCCGCGGGTGATTTCCTTTTTTTTTGAATCCCGGAGAAAATACAACACCACAAATCTGCCTTGTCGTGGACAGGGGCATGCACCGGTGTCATCATTAAACTCCGTCAAATTATCTCCCCATGCTCTGTCCGTCCCCCCACTAAACCCTCGGGCGAAAAGGATATCATCTTACTAATGTGTGCTTGATGGAGAGGATGGACAGTGGCCAGGGGTATCGGGATGTATTTGCCGGGCTCTCCGATGGCACATGGCACAGGCAGTTGGTTTAGAGGATTTGCTCAGTGCAAGACTGGGAATTCATTTTCATCTCTTCGACTAACTCGGTGAGAATCGGTCAGTCTGCCGATTGCTTCTTATGAGGATTTTACTTATTTTTTTCCTATCCATTCTTGAACTGCTCGGTTTAGTCTTCGTCTTCTCAAAACAAACCGCAGCGGCGCGCAATGTCCTTGGGTAATCCAAGGGTTAATGAAGTGAAATAAATCCTTCGTTACATCGCCAGTTTTGAGTTTCAAAACATGTTTTTTCCTGAAATTATGATTAACTATGCGTCTGTTGAGTTGGGTTTGGTATGGCCTATGGGTTGAATACCACGTAGTAAGCAATGTATTCAACTTCTCCAAATTAATATTAATGTTATAGGTATAGGACATCATAATCTTTCTTTCTCATCCATTTCCCTTTAACCATTACAGTGTAGGGTCAGCACTATGAGGCTGGATTTCTCTGGATCAAGATATTAAGCCAAGCAGGTGATCAACCGACTGTGACCTTTGTGGTAGGAATTATTTTTTCCAGGACAGCGGCCTTGCGGCCTACTCTTATCGATTTTTAACTGCTATGGGTTCTTTAACGTGCCTAACGTGCACATGGGACCTCCGAGTTTATCGTCCGTCTCCGATAGGACTAAGTTCTTTTGATCCCACCTACCTGAATAGGATCAGGGGAGTGGCATATAGGTTTTCACCGATTTTCAAGGAGAAATCGAACCATGTACCTTTCGCTTCAGAGGCGAGAACCGTACCTCTGCACCACTGGGACCCCCTAGGACATCATGATATAAATTGCATATCGTGTCTCAATAGCCTGACACCGAAATGTAAAACAGAAAATGTTAAGGAAAGAAGAAAGAAATACATCCATCCCACGAACACACGGGATAACAGAAAGAAGCTGAGAAGTCAAAGAAAGCAAGTTTAATTGAGTATTTAAGAGAGAGAGGGGGAGGCGGGGGGGGGGGGGGGGAGAGCGTGCCGCGCACG